>VDFB02075701.1:0-14788 GCA_007258455.2 Sequoia sempervirens | reverse complement strand
TGAAACATGTCACACTAATGATCAATCCCCTGCATTATTTCATCCCAGTTCTTTTGTTTCATATGCCTCATTGTTTCTCTACAAAATGCAGATAACTTATTTTTTACAAGACTTAATTTCATTTTTTGATTCCATTAACTTTGCCTCCAATCTTTCATTTATTTTTCTCTCCTTCTCCAATTTTTGTTCCCACTGTGCATTTCCATTTGCAATGCTTAGTCTTAATTTTTTTGAAGTGGATTTTTCCTCATCATATTTCTTGTTGCTCTCATCTAGCCTTTTCTTCAATTCATTCACTAGAATCTCATTCTACTTATCCTCTTTGCTTGTTGATGTAGAGGTAGATTTTTTAATTCTTTTTTCTAATTCATTGCTCTTGTTATTTGCTTCTTTCCTCTTTGTTTTCACATTTGCTAGGTCTGCCTGTAACTTTTCAATTTGAGTCTACAACCTTTTTTTCTCTCCATCTTGCTTTAGCAATGATGTGTACACCAATTCATTTTTCTTCTTTGATAAATTAATTTTTTTAGTATTTTTGAGTCTAGAAAAATCCAATTGAAAATTGTTCACCTCAAATTCAGATGGAGCCATCTGATTTGTTGGTTTGTTTTGAACTGTGGGAACAAGAATTGTGTACTCCATGATTTCTTTACTTGTGTCAAATGTGGGTAATACCATGGTTGTTGTAGGCTCTGAAGTTAGAGCAGATGCACTCTCCATCAGTTGCTTCTTTTCTTTTTTATTCAATTCTGATTTCTTTTTAAACTCTTCAATGCAATCAAAACCCGGGGATGTAGGAACAATGGAATACTTGAATGGCGAAGGAATAGGAGTACTTGTAGTTGCTAATGATGTCCAGATAGACTAACTAGCATTGGGGGAGTACCTGTAAATAACTCTTTTGTGGTGGATCCACTAGTAGTGTGACTTGGAGTTGGACCTATCAAAATCCTTTGCCTCTTCTGTATGCCTTGATCACCTGGTGTTTTTGTGGTATATTGTGTTGTTGGCCTCTTGTGTGTAATTTGTTGTTGTAGCACATGTTGACCACTACTAGTACTACTACCAATACCATCACCACCAGAGGCAATGCCAGTTGCACTAACCCCTCCACCATGGGCATGTCCTAGTTGTGACTGTGTCTAACCATGATGATGAGGATTTGAAGCTCTAACAAATTGACCTATATGCCCTAGGTCTACTTTTTCACCTCCAACCCCAAGGCCATATTTATCAACTGGTTTTCTATGCTCTACATCTATTACCATCCAAGGGCCTTTTCTTTGGGACCCCAAAGGACCACCTTCATAACCCATTTTTTCATCTATGGTTGCTCCTGTAGTAAATGTTTCTTTTGTGGCCTCACTTAAACCAAGTTTGAAATTGACATGGCTTTCTTCTTCCCTATCATCATTAGATTCATCATCACTTTCTTCATCTTCTCATTCAACCAGATGCTTTATATTCCATAATTTGCTAACCATCTTTCATTATCTCCATACTCCTAAGAGCTCTCGATCACCTAGCTCCTTCCTCATAGACCATAAGGCAGTAATTTTTATCATGACCAATTTTTTCTCAGAACTTCCTTCTCTAGAGAATCGCATTTTTACTCTACTAGATGGTTTATGACTTTTTTCATAAAAAATATTGTACCTCCTAATTGTCTTTCGATGCAATGCCATAATTTTTTCTAACAATTGTTCAAAAGAAATACCATTCTCAGCAGCACTTTTCTCCATTGATACTTTGACCTCATCCCAAGAATCCTTGTTTCTCAAGTTTTCAAGAAAGGGTTTACTTTGATGTTGAATTCTACTTCCAACATTCTTATTGAGCACAATCATTGATTTACTGGTGTCACATGGATCATACTGCTAGTGACAGATAGCATCAAAATAAAAAAAAATCAAAAGATCATGTGCCACACTAAATGCTTTTCTCTCGAATGTGATCCCTCCATATGAAAAAGGTAAAGAAGGAAATAATGTCTTCTTCCCCTAATCGCTAAAGTGTCTTTCATCAGTACTCTACATCTTCCTTACATATTCCAAAGAAAAAACCCTTCATGTCACATGTATTGAAAGTTTGTATGGTTGTACTTATGATCCATAAAATATTAGCACATTATATTCTTCCATTAAGTACCAATAAGCCAATTGTATTTCTTTTCCTAGTTGAATGTAGTTTCTACATGACATAGGCAATCTAGGCATTGGAGTATTTGTAATTTTTTGATGCAATGGAGCCAAAAAGTAGTCTACAAAATGACTATAGTTCCTTTGAGAATCATGCATCCTTATCACAATGGTCCATTCATATACTGGAGCCATTTTCTTTTCCTCGGTATTACAATAGGGTTGAATCTAAAGCTTGTTGGTCTAAAACATTCCTCTAAATTTGAATAGAAAAAAGATAGCACAAGTAGGTTGTGAACGTAAATGTCTTGGTGGAACCTCCTTTAATCATTAAAATTTTTTTATGCATGGATTCTACAATGTTCCCAATAAAATTATACTTGACATGCTCCAACATGATAAATTAGAATAATATTATATACCATTTCAAGGAGGCTTGCACCCACTTCCAAATTGCTATCCAATCCGAGGCAAAATGCTAGTATGGAAATAGTATCCTCAGCCCATGGTTTAAAAATATCCAAATCATAAGGAGGCTTATGATCACCTTTCAATTTGTTTCTATCCTGAACTATTCTATTTAAGAAATATTTTTTCTCCATTTCATCCACTACTTCATAATCACTAGCAAGCTTTTCTAGGTCAATGCAGACATTTCCAAACTCTTTGGTTGTAAACCCCAAGGCCAACACTTTCCCAAGTTCTTCTACATTAATGGATAGCAATTCTTCTTTGCTATCTTTATTAACAATTTCTCTTTTGTTATCATCATAATTTAGGGCACAGACCATGATAAATTTTGGGCAAGGGAAAACCTCATGTAACATCATGCGCCCTACTCCAGTTACCCATGGTGCACTGATACTATTAACTTGCATTTTCTTTGCAGCCTTATTCTCAGATGAAAATCTAAGTTTTGAGGTATGCCTACCATAGGTTTTAGGATCATAAATATCATGGTGTTCATCAGTGAAACCTGGGGTTTTAAGCAATTTTGCATAATGTATTTTTTTATCTGACATTTCTCTAGTGGTACTGGTGGTAGACATGCTGATACAATCAACAATATGAAATTTGTGAATTCCCTATTAGTCCTTAATTTTTCTTAATTCTTAAGCCTCTTAACCCTAAACCTAAACTTCAAAGTTTGACAAAATAAGATTTTAAGAAATGTCAAGCGATGAAACGTAGCCACATGAATTCTTTAACTTACCCATATTTTGAATTTTGATTCTTGAAGTTCAAACTGGGTTGAAAATTGAAACTGGGTTACTGGAATGGCTTTGTTGGAAGTGGAATTGTGGAACCTAGAACAAGGTGGTGCACTGCAATGAGCAAATTGAAGACTGAAATCTCCCCGTGTGTTGACCCTCTAACTTCAAAATAAAATCACTTAGCAATAGAAAGTGTTGTTTTTTTTAATATTAAAGTGAATGACACCAAAATGTCTACTCATTACTTACACACTACATAGTACACAATTACGTAGTACATGGCTGACAACATTTAAAACAAGCCATTAATGATTTACTCCTGCATTAATAGCAAATTCTAAACCTTTAATCTTTGCTAATCTAACGGTTATAGGGTGATTCCAGAGGTTTAAGTTCACAAGCCTAACGCTCTGTGCATTTCATTCTGGATTGCAACTACAACCATACAACAAATGTTCGTCGAACGATTGAGTAATTTATGATATAAATAATAAACATAAAACATGTGTTTTAAATTTTCTTTAAACTTTAATGAGCTAGGATTGACATCAAGGCCAAGGGGCCGGAAACTTAACGTTGCAAAGGCCTTAGTAAAATGATTTACAATGTCACATTAATAGCACATTGCACAACCATTAATAATTTAATAACACTTAACTTGCAAAGGACTTAATAAAATGAATTACAATGTCATTTTAATAGCACAACCATTTATTTTATTACAACTGAATTATAATGTCACATTATTACATAGTACAAATACAAATGTAAGCATAAGCACCAAGCTTCTGTTGGACCGTTGGTGAAAACATAAATGTAATACATGTTTCTCTGTAAATAAATGGAACTTGTCAGGTCAACCATGAGCTCTAAAACTAAACACATGGGACTTGTTGGGTTATCCATGGGCTCTGAAAATAAATGCATGGGAAAGGGGGCCCAATCAAACTAGGGAAATGGGAGTTGTGAAGATACAAAATGTACTTAGCCCCTTTCAGAACTAGACTCATGTAGAAGATGAGGGGTTGTAAAATTGCTCCCATGCAGAAGATGAGCACTAAAAATAAATGCATGGGGCTTGCCTGGTAGGCCATGGTGTCTTAAAATAAATGCAAGAGACTCTCCTGGCCAACCATGTAGATGATGAGGGGTAGTAAAACTACTCCCATGCAGAAGATGAGCACTGAAAATAAATGCATGGGAATTTCTTGGGAAACCATGCAGACGATGAGGGGTAGTAAAACTGCTCCCATCTTCTACCTGCAGCCTCCATGCATCGGGATAGCACTTATGTCCATTAGAGCCCCTCATCCTGGTTCAAAACCTGTCTGAGAAGTCAAGTGAACCAAATCAAATTCTTTCCAATTCCACCCATTCTAAACTTGAAATAAATTGGTCTTTTACTCTGTAACTACATAACTGGAGGCAAGAGAATTTAGAGCATCCCCAATAATACCACATCATCTTCTTCTGAACTCTCTATTAATTTTATTAACCCTGCAAAATGAAAACCCTTATGACAATTCAATGATTGATTTTAGTTGTGCTCACTATCCTAATTTATGGGCCAAAAGTTCCACTACTAGCCTAGTCCCTTGTACACCTCACACGTGTCATGAGAGGTTGTGTATATTACTATTGACTGCAATAATCAGGATTCACACAAAACAAAATCCAACTTAATCTGTACCTCAAGCTGGCTACATGCAAAGTTGCAAATTGTACCTCAAGCTGACAAGCTATCAATTGTCAAAATTGATAGTGCCATGCAAGTTGTCAATTGTCAAAATCACTGGATTATTGACATCATCTACGATTCTACAGTACATCGTGCAATTTTTAAGATAAAGTTATCCAATCAATCACTTTGGCTATTCATATGGCATTAATCCACACCGTCACCCAGTACCACAACCAAATTGAGAATTTCAATAGAATAAATGAAAGGTAGAGTACTTCAACGCATTGGAAAGAGAGAATTAAATGTCTCGTTTTACCTTAATCATTATCAATTTCCACTAATAAGTCACAATAAATTTCACTCACTTATGATCAAAACTATATGTTGATAATTACTATTAGTTTTAAAAACCACATTTAACATTTTTATATTGATCAAAGCAAAAGGGATTTACAAGAATGGAGCCATGAAAAGAGTTTTAATTTATCTAGCTATTGCTAAAGATTGAAGTGCATAGTACATAACCAGCGTGGCCATTGGCCAAAAAACCAGTCACAAAGTACATATTACAAGAATTGTTACACTATACAATAAAATATAGACACATGACACGTCACACAATTCATTACTAAATGTTTTTGTAACATTGGTTGAGGCCATCAACTGGTTGTTTAAGTAGAATGTGAATTGAATTTAACAAATTAACAACAGAGACGAAAAGTGAATCACCCAAAACCTTCCTCCAAAACTCTGGACTCTTTAATGATTCAATTTTTGTATCACATAGAAGACCCCATCTCATATTAGCTAGGGCAAGAGCCTGCACTGTAGAAGCACACAATTCCACTTTCCTAAAGATTCCACCAATGGGCACTAACCCACTTTCAAAATTGTAATGCTCTAGCGCCAACTCCAACAAAGAAATAGAGTAAATGAAAGGTTGCAAATAACATATTGCCAGCGTCTTCACCAAATTTTTATTGAGTAAAATTTTCATGCAATTGGACAAGAAAGATGAAGAAACCTCATAATATAGAGCACGAGGGTTGTTCTAAAGCCATTCCCTACCCACAATTATTCTTATAGCATCCTCAACCTGCACACAAGGAATTGTAAAAACCATACCCAACTTTCGTCTGTCGTATGCATCGTCCCTTATTTTCTCCCAAAAACATTTGGGTAGCATGACATGCCATGAAGACTCCATAATATCTTAGTTAAATTAAGAATAGAGAATAAATAAAGCAATTCCAAATATATTATAAATGATATGAAGAACATCAAGTTGGTGAAGTATATATAGAAGTTAGCACAAACACAATCAATATGACATCACACTTATCATTTTTAAATTCACCACTATCATTGATGTGAAAATTAACATTTATTTCAACACTTGAATCCTTATAAACAAGTGCTTAAAAGGTATTCCCATGACAGATGACAAGATGGTTGCATAGTTGACATGCAAATAAACTATAAAGTTATTTTTAAAATGGGGACATCGCTAGGTTGACGAGACTCAACCCTCAGGATTAAAGAGTTAAGATTTAAGGCTTTTTCATAAAATATTTTGGTCTGACTTAGGAAATATTAAATGGTAAACAAGAGCACAATGACCGACAAACCTAAATAATTAATAAAATATCAACCATTGATTTCTAAAAATTTAACGGTTCTAGTGTTATTCTAGAGGTTTCAGTTTGCAAGTCTAGTGCTTCAAGGATTTACTTCTAGAATGCATCTATAGCTATCCATCAAAAATTCATCGAACAGTCCCTCTTTTAAAACAAACTTTATGCACATGCATAATTTCAAATGGGGACATCATTAGGTTGATGAGACTCAACCCTCAGGATTAAAGAGTTAAGATTTAAAGATTTGTCATAAAATATTTTGGTCTAACTTAGGCAATATTAAATGGTAAACAAGGTTACAAGAGCATGATGACCAACAGACCTAAATAATTAATAAAATCTCAACCATTGATTTATGAAAATCTAACGGTTCTAGTGTTATTCTAGAGGTTTCAATTCACAAATCTAGTACTTCAAGGATTTAATTCCAGAATGAAACTATAGCCATCCATCGAAAATTCATCGAATGGTCCTTATTTAAAAAAAAAAATTATGCACGTGCATAATTTAAAATCGGGACATCGCTAGATTGACGAGACTTGACCCTCAAGATTAAAGAGTTAAGATTTAAGGATTTGTCATAAAATATTTTGGTATGAATTAGGAAATATTAAATAGTAAACAAGGTTACAAGAGCCTGATGACTGACAGACCTAAATAATTAATAAAATCTCAACCATTGATTTTTGAAAATCTAACGGTTCTAGCGTAATTCCGGAGGTTTCAATTCGCAAATCTAGTGCTTGAGAGATATACTTCTGGAATGTAACTACAGTCATCCATCAAAAATTCATCGAACGATCATGGTCCATAATGTCACATGGTTGCTGAAATTTGGAACCTTAGAACCAAAGTCTAAAGTTTCAAATTTTTCAAAACCTTTGACCCACCGACTACAAAGATGACCAAGAAAGACTTGCAACTAAGGTTAGGAAAAGCACCAAAACCCCAACTTTGGTGAATTGAGTAGGAAAGGTGGCAAGGACAGTGCATTTATGAAGTGAAGATCATGGGTATATTTTAGCAAGTGGACATGACTGGAGGATCGATGGGTAATTAGGATCAGTACGTGCGGATTTTGGAAAATTATTACCTCTCAGCCCTCAATTAGAGAAGTTAATAAGTTTGGCATGGAGAAGAAGGCACACAAAAAGTCTGAAAGAGTGACAGTGGTGGTGATGTAGTTGCAAGAGTTTTCAAATGGAGGTCAACTTCACTCTGCATTTGAGGAGGCAATTAAACTCGTTTTATGGTGAAGCTTCTGACCAAAGATTAATGTGTATGTTTTTATTCACTAATGGGAGGTTGGTACAAAGTGTGCAGATGATTTTGGGGAAATCCTTTGGAAATTTGAGGCATAGATACAGGACTAACATGGATGTATACTCCTTGATTATAGCATGGGGTTTGGACTTGTGGGAATTGACAAGAACAGTGAGAGAAGTGATGGAGATGATTGTGCATAGAGATTTCTTGGAAGGATTAGAATCAATACTTTAATGGGTAGTTCTAGGTGAAGGTTTCGACATCTAGGAAGGCTTTGAAAATGTGGAACTTGAAGGGGCAGAAGGATGCATCCCTTTCATGCATTGGCCAAAGGATGAGATTAAAAATCGATGTAGGGAAGAAGCAAGGTTAGGCTAGCAAGCATTGAAACTCTTTATAAAGTTGATGGTGGAAAAAATAATAGCACATGTGAAAGTGGAGGTAAAGCGCATGGAAGCACAAGTGAAAGCAGAGGCGAAGTGTATGAAAGCAAAAGGACAGAATGTGAGGAAGCAAAAGATGAAAGGAAAAGCAACAAGGAAAGTTGGTTATGAAATGGGTAGCACTAGTTGAATTTGTATTTTTTGTAGGGTTTTTCTAGAATTAACGCAAGACTAGTACTAAATTTTTGGCTTGCTGAAAATCTTGTTGAAATATGTAAGGTAGATACAGATAGTTGTGGAACTGGTTTTAGTTGGGTAGGGTTACTTTTTCTATTATGAAGCATGTTAAGATACTTTTCTGAAAAAAAATTTATAGCTATAGGTGATTTTTGGATGGTTGATGAAAACAATGAGGCAAATAATCTTTATTTTCATGCATTTTTTTTATTAGCTTGATATTATGTTTAATTTGCCAATTTTTTTTCTTAATCATTTGAAAATAGGTTTAATTCACCAATGAATTTTATTTTTTAGTTTGAAAAAAAGTTATAATCGCCAACAAAATTATTTTTTCTGGTTTGAAAATAGGTTTAATTCGCTAATTGAAATATTTTATTGGTTTGAAAATAGATTTTAATCACCAATGGAAAAAATTTAGTGGTTTTTAAAAAAATTCTTTTCGCTAGGATTTTCCATAGACTTCTAGTGATTAGAAAATATTCGCCAATGCACATTATTTTTTTCACGAAAAATGAAAAAAATTTGCCACTAAAATTAATATTTTTATCGGGAATTATACAAGATTCACTAGGATATTACACCTTCACCGAGGGGGGGGTTTCTTAAATTTTTCCCTTATTCTTTCCTATTTCTAGACAAGGTGTGATGTGCTTTATTTGTGTATCATCCTTCTACATCTTACCAACATTTTCTTCTTCAACAATATTTTCTTCTACAATCGGAAGGGTATCTTCTTTCTCATTCTCTGTTTCTACTTCATGCTCATGTCTTGGAGTCATACCTAAGCTCTTTTCCAAATTGGAAACCTTCTCAACTGTTTCATTCCCAATCCTTTCAAAATCATCTTTTCCTTTGTTCATTAGTGTGGTGACCCTTTGTTTGGTCCTGAACTCTTTATTATACAATTGAGCTAATTTAGCTCTACCCTCATCTAAAAAGGTAGCACTAACTTTCTCCAAGGAAAATGATCTCAACTTCGCATCTTAATTTATCGCTTATTCTCTTCTTACAAGCAATGCATTTTTCAAATCTTTAGGAAATTGGCCTTCAATATCCTTCATGTTGACATCAAATGTAACTATGTATCTAACTATTGCCTCTTCTATTGTAGACTTATTAGTGTAATCCACAGTGGTATATAAGAAAGCAATTTGTTCCAACATTTCATGCTCAACTATACCATTAAACAATGCTTCTAGTTTCAAAGGGCTATGTTTTCTTATCAGGGAAGACTTATCCTTCTTCTTATTAGCTTCCAGAGCTTTTTCTCCTTTACTAGACTTGGTTTTCTTCTCCCTCACATGTATTTTGAATCCTTCTTTCTATTTCTCTAGCTCTTCTTCACTATTTGTGTCTACAATGTCAACTCTTGTTTTCTTTGCACTAGCTTTTGCTTGTGATACTCTGGGTTTTCTTTTTCTTGTGAGAGGTTATTCTTATTCCTCTTCTTCTTCTTCATCAACCCCCGTGTATCTTTATCTTTTTTCCTTTCCCTTCACTCTTCTCTTTTGTGGGGCACCTTGTTGCTTCAATGGAGCAGTCTTTACTTTTACAAGCACTCTCTACTATTTAATAAAAGTACTGGTTGAATCCTTTCTCTTTGTTCCACTGACAAAGGGCATAGTCCTAGAGGACTTAGGGGTAACTAGAGAGGGGGTAGATGTTCTACCAGATTTTCTTATGATATATTCACCTCTCAGAGAGCTAGATATGCTTTTGGCTTTCTCCACTTGGTCCTTTGATAGACCCATCATCTTCTCAGCATTTTTTATTTATTTATTTTTTCCTTTGCTCCATGTATATAGCACTGGAATTCTCCTCATATGTCCTAAATATTTCCTCAACAATGTCTTTAGGCTTTCTCAACACAAAATCTGTCGAACTAGTAATTTCTTCCTCTGTTGTTTCATATCCCATCTTGTGATCCAAACAATTCTAGGCTTAACAACCTATATTATGTAGCAATACTTTGTCACCATGAAAATTATATCATTTTTGTACTTCTCTACCATGCTCCGGGGAATCCTTTCTCTAGCTTTCATGTTCCTTTGAAAGGATTTAAAGAAACCCCATAATGTAATCTCTTATGCATTTGCATCACCCAGCCTCATTAGGTGGTCTCTTGTCTGAAATTCCATTGGTCTTTTCTTCAACCACACTATGTTCTTGTTTATGAGAACCTCATTAAGAAAGTAAAATAGTAAAAGAATAATTAGGGTACCAAACTTGAAGGGGTATTGAGAGTCCTTAATCTTTTGCAAGTTCTACAAGAGTTATTCCCTTAACAACTCACACAAATCATAATCAACACCTTTCTTTACCATCTCAGATGCAGTGTTGATGATAGCAGTAGAAAAAAAGTTCTCTTTGTTTGTAAAGTATTTTGTACCCTATCATCATTGATGCATATTTCACTACAGGGTTTTAATTCCCATATAGTGAAGGCTCTCTTGTCATATTTTACACCTGTTATGTTCATCACTATTTAATTTTTCACCGATTTGAGTGTCAAAACTGGTCCTTCAAAACATAATCATGTTACATGATGAAAGCGCAACCTGAGACTTAGAAAATAACCCACAAATAAGAGAATAATTTTATTATTCAGAAAATGGAGCTTCTTATGCAGAGAATCTCAAATCCCCAAGTTCTACAACATATGCAAGTTACAGAAAGCTATAGAATCACCCTTTCGCAATATGCGAGCTTGTTCCAAAAAGTTACCCAAAAATTAGAAACCCACCCATAAATAGAGCTCTCTTAGTTTGGAGCCAAAAAACATTCAAATTTGAGTTTTAGGGCAGTAGCTGAAAAATTACAACTTGAAGTTCAAATTTCAAAAGAACATTTGCAATTGTATCTTCTAGAAAGTGCGCCAACTTCCCAGGGCCATAACTTTTGATCCGGGACTCTGATTCATGAACCGTTTGAACCGTTGGAAAGGTTTCGAAGTCAAGAATGCACTCAAAATTTGTGTCTCCAATTTCAGCAAGTTTTGGGGCTGATCCGGGAACTCTAAGTGCCTCAAATCTAACTCAGAATATTTTCAGGTGCAAATCTGGGAAACTAAAACTGCAATATCTTTTAACCCAGGAATAGAAAATAAAAACCGTAAATTGGGAATTTCATTATGATGAAAAGGGTATCCAAAAATGTAAAAAAAAAGAACTGAGAAAATTGAAATTTAACTATTTTTGGGTGATGCAAGATTGCCCTTACACCACTGGATGCTCCTGCATCAGACACCCAGGGTAAATTGAGAAGTGACCCCGTCACGTCTCAGACGGTGGAGGAAAACCCCAAACAGTGAACCTCTACCTTAGGCAACCAAGATAAATCTTCAACAAGCCTTCCTTTCCATTTCACCAGATATTCTTCATACTGCCTGTTCCTGATACTCTTTCCCACATGACTATCCAAGATTTCTTCAATCTCCTTTTTTGAAGTAGGTGCTGGAATCCCACACTGTTCCATCGTTGGTACTTCCTCTGCACCACCTTCATGATACTCTATCAAATATAAAATGTTGAATCCATCTGGCAACTCTACCTCATATGCATTCCCTGAATCATGCCTCTTCAAAATTTTATAGGGACCGAACTTCTTCATCTTCAATTTGTTATATGTTCCCACTAGAAACCTTTCTTTCCTCAAGTGGACCATCACTTCATCACCAATCTGAAACTCCTTATACCTCCTCTTCTGATCTGCCTTAGCCTTATACTACATATTCATCTTGTTAATGTGTTCTCTTACCTTCTCATGTATATCCTTGATGTGTTCTGCAAAATCTTCAGCTTCATCACTTATTTTCTTCTCTTGGTCCATCTTCCTCAATTCTGGAGTTGTTCTGGGACTACCTCCATACACAATTTGGAATGGTGACTCCACGTGCTTTTGTTGACAGAATTGTTGTAAGAAAATTCTGCCTGGGATAAGATCAAGTCCCATCCCTTGGGTTTATCTCCTACCAAACATCTCAGTAGGTTACCCAGACTCTTGTTAACAACCTATGTCTGCCCATCTATTTGTAGATAGTGTGCAGAACTGAACTTCAACTCTGTCTTCAGCTTCTTCCATAAGGTCCTCCAAAAGTACCCCACAAATTTGGTGTCACGATCTAAAACAATACTCTTTGAAGACCATGTAGCCTCACCACCTCTTTGAAGAACAAGTCAGCAATGTGGACTACATCTTGGGTCCTCTGACATGGAATGAAATGTGTCATCTTCGAAAACCTATCAACCACCACAAAGACTTTCAAATCATTCCCTCGTTGTGTCCTTGGCAAACCAAGAATAAAGTCCATACTTATATCCTCCCATGGCCTCTCTGGTACAGGTAAGGGCTGATATAAGCCTGTATTCTGGCTCACTCCTTTAGCCATCTGACATACCCTACAACTTTGTACAAACTTCTTCACATCCTGTGTCAACTGAGGCCAATAATAATGCTCACTGATAATGGCAATGGTCTTATCCTAACTAAAATTTTCTACCATTCCTCCACTATGATTCTCCTTTATCAAGTTCTCCCTCATGGTACTCCTCAGGATACACAATTGACTTCCCTTAAATAACATTTCATCCTGGATTATGAAATCTAGCCACCTTGTCCTATCCACTGTAATAGGTTCCTTGCAAGCTTTCCAAGCCTTTGCAAAATCAGGATCTTCTGCGTACAGTGTCTTAAGTTCATTGAACCCAACCACTTCCATCTGCATCTTTGTCATCAATGTATGCCTCCTACTTAAGACATCTGCAACCCTATTTGACTTCCCACTCCTATGTTTCAAAACAAAGGTAGAACTCTGCAAAAAATTGACCCATTTCATATGCCTCTGATTTAATTTTCCCTAACTATTTAGGTACTGCAAGGCCTGATGATCAGTATATAGAACAAATTCCTTTGACAACAAATAATGTCTCCATTTTTTTAATGTTTGAACTATTGCATAAAATTCCTGATCATATACAAAATACTTTCTCTTGGTATCATTTAACTTTTCATTGAAATAGGCAATGGGCTTACCCTCTTGGCTCAACACTGTTCCAATGGCACAACCACTGGCATCACAATCCACCTGAAACACCTTGTTGAAATCTGGGAGGGCTAAAATAGGTTGCTTTGTCACCTTCTACTTGAACAGTTCAAAACTTTTTGCCGCACTCCACTACTCCACTTGAATTCTTTTCTATCCCCTCTCATTGTTTCAGTCAGGGGTTCGAAAATACTACTAAAGTTTCTAATGAACTTTTTATAAAAACTAGCCAAACCATGGAAATATCTCACCTCGGTAGCAGTTCTTGGGGTAGGCCATTTCAGAATAGCCTTCACCTTCTCTAGGTCCATCTTGAGACCTTTTGTTGAGACAAAAAACCCCAAGTACACTACCTCCCTCTTCACAAAACTGCACTTCTTCAGATTAATCAACAGTTTCTCTTCTCTTAACTTTTCAAAGGCTCTTCGAATATGCATCAGATGCTCATCCAATGTCT
Source organism: Sequoia sempervirens (assembly GCA_007258455.2). Lineage (NCBI taxonomy): Eukaryota > Viridiplantae > Streptophyta > Pinopsida > Cupressales > Cupressaceae > Sequoia > Sequoia sempervirens. The sequence continues at coordinate 731 of VDFB02075701.1, read as the reverse complement.
TATTGAAAATCAAAATATCATCTAAATACACAATAACAAAACTTCCCAGAAATTATTTTAGTACCTTATTCATGAGCCGCATGAATGTGCTCGATGCATTGGTTGGCCCAAAAGGCATGACTAACCACTCGTATAGGCCCACTTTGGTCTTGAAGGCAGTCTTCCATTCATCTCCCTCACGAATCTAGATCTGGTGATATCCACTCTTTAGATCAATCTTTGTAAAGTACTGAGCTCCACTCAAACAGTCCATCAGGTCATCCATCCTTGGTAGAGGAAATCTGTACTTGATTGTTATCTTGTTTATGGCTCTGGAATCTGTACACATCTTCCACTCCCCATCCTTCTTTGGTGCTAGTACTGCAGGTACTGCACATGGACTCAAACTCTCCCATATCAAACCCTTTCTCAACAACTCTTGAACTTGTCTGTTCAACTCCTCATTTTCTACTGGAGTTATTCTATGAGCTGCCTTATTTGGCAAACTGGCTCCAGGAATCAAGTCAATCTGATGACTGATCTTCCTTATTGGTGGTAAACCCTCAAGTACATTATTAGAAACAATATCCTAAAACTCATCCGACATCCTAGAAACTTCTTCTGGAACCTTCTCACTATCCTCTTGACTCACTCTAGCAATCAATGCATAACACACACGCTCATGCTTCATACCTTCTAAAATTTTTCTTCCATCTACATAACAAATTCTAGCACTACTGCATACCTTTTCT
>VDFB02075700.1:14378-39158 GCA_007258455.2 Sequoia sempervirens | reverse complement strand
ATGATGATTGATTGGATTTGAATGGTTGAATGATTGGATTGAGGTGAGGGATTGAATTGATGAAATTGGAAGAATTAATTGGATGGATTGATTTTATTGCTTGGATTTTTGTTGGATATTTGATTTTTTGGGAAATTTTGTTGAGTTCCAATCTCTAAGCATGGGAAAAGTATTGAGAATGTTATTGGACCAATGGTATGAATTTTTTTTATTTTTTTTTTGAGTGATTTCAGTTGTTGTTCTTCATGTTCATTTTGGATGATCTCTTTATCTGAATTAATGTGATGGAAGACACAACAAATATTTTGAAAACAGTTATTCTTTAAGCCCTATACTAACATGAAGTGTTTGATCAAGAAAATGTTTTTCATCAAATGTTTTCACAGGTTTTGTACATGAAAGACAATTTCAGACAGACTCACTCTTAAATGCTCAAATAGGTCATTCTAGTAATCAACAGCCCACATCTTAGAACTGCGTCGACTCACACAGCCGTGTCACCCCTGAAGGGGCGCCTGTGTTTTTGTCTTTTCAGTTATTATTTTCGAGTAGCGGAAGTGGATACCAGATCCCCTAAGCAAACGGTCCTTGGAAGTTATATGGTGAGTGTCTTGGGGGCAGATTCTTCCCTCCCTTTGCACTGTGATTATTAGAATGTTTGGAAACCGACTTCGGCTAGCCACTACACTAGGTTCGTAGTAAGGATTTCCATTCGGTGCGGCAATAATAAACTCCCTTAGGAGACCTCCCAACTTTTAGAACAAAGGCTTTGGGGATGGTTATTTTGCACACTACGTAAGGAGTTTCCCAAATTAAGCTTTAGGGTACATTGGTAATCTTTGGCTTGAACCCCGCTTGAGTGGATTTCTCTTGGGTGAGTACTTTTTCCCAAAGCGAGGCTCACAAGGTTTTAATGGCTAAAATGCATAAAGGAAATAGGTGAAGTTTGGCATTTTGATCACCAGTTAGGGGAGAGCATAGAGCCTATCACGAGACAAACAAACAAAGATTAGGTTTTAAGCACCAAATGAATTTTTCTAAACTAAGTGAAGATGTTGCTTCACATAAAAAGAAAATTAATTTTAAGGCCAAATTGAAAGATGAAGTGTCTACCCTAGGATTGGTTCGTTTTTCTTTAAATGACTACCCTAGGATTGCTTCGTTTTATCCTTTAGATGACTACCCTAGGATTGCTTCGTTTTATCCTTTAGATGACTACCCTAGGATTGGTTAATTTTATCCTTAAATGATTAACTGTCTGCGGGTGCGTCGGAGTCAGTTAAATTAAATTACAAATTACATTTTACAGCCTTTTCAAAAGTGCACTATAACAAACATCATAGGCGTTGTAGGAATCTTCAAAGGTGTTGTAAGAATCTTCAAGGGTGTTGATTGATCCCAATGTTTTTCCAGCTCCGTATGATTCACCAAAAAGTCACCAAGACAAGAAGAAACACATGCATGCAAGCAAAAGTGTATTAAATCCCAAAACATGCAATTTTTTTTTTTTAAATATATGCAATTTTGAAAGTTGAAATTTTGTCAAATATAATAAAAACTCACACCATTAGATAGCTTATGAAATTCTACCCCATTTCAAAAAAAAAATCTCTGAAAAAGACCAAAAAATGACCAAGATACGGCCATTTTAAGATTTCCTATGAAAATATTATTTTTATGCGCTGCAGAATGACTTAAGGGCGCTGCAAAACTTGTTATGGGCGCTGCAATAAGTGTTATGGGCGCTGCAAAAAGTGTTAAGGGTGCTGCAAAAAGGGTTACGGGCGCTGCAAAAAGTGTTAAGGGCGCTGCAAAAAGGGTTACAGGCGCTGTAATAGTCTTCAAATGCGTTAAACTGGAAATGATCTTCCGAAACGTGTTGTTTGCGCTATTCCGCTATTTTTTCCTGTAACCTGTCAAAAGAAACTGCAAATAAAACATTAAAAAGGGGCAAGAGCCCCACGGTGGGCGCCAAAAATGTCTTAATGCTTAATTGTTAATCTAAATGAAAACATAAAACACTAAATGAAACATTAATCTAAAGAAATTGAAAACAAATTAACAAACAAAATCTTCAGAACCGTCCCATTTTCCTCTATCTACAGTGATTCTTTTGAAGCTTTTGCTCTCAGATTGTGTAAGCTAGGCTTCCTTCAAATGGCAACTTGTAGAATGAGTATGCAAATGAGAATGCTTTACTATTCTATATGCTGGTGGAGATGAGATTGATGATACGGATATGGACAGGGGCTGTGAATTATGCACAGGGGCTGTGAATGGGAGATATCATGATTCTATTGCTACTATGCTATGATTCTATGCTATTGCTATGAAAGTACTCTATGAATGCTATGGATGCTATGCAATTTGCCTATAATTTACTTGCTTAAAATTCTATATGATTTGGAGCTCCCGGCAGCTGTATTTATAGATTTTTGCAGGCTTAATCCCGGCTGGCAAGAATCTACGGCTGTGAGATTGTCTGGTAAGTTTGAATGGTGAGAGATTGAGAGGTTGAGAAGAAAATGGGGGAGGTTGAGAGGTTGGAGAGAAGAATGGATTCCTGTCTTCAACCCACGGGAACAAGCCTGCACAGAAACAGAGAAATTTAATTTTCTGTTTCAACCGTTTGCTTCCCGGGAGTTGAAGATAAATCCCAAATTAAATAAATTAAAATAAATTTATTTAATTTATTGCATTTGATTTTTGATTTTTGAAAACTATGGAAGAATTAATTAAATATTTTGTAATATTTAATTATGATGTGACTTTAGAAGATTTTGAAATATTTAAAAGATTTAATTAAAAAAATTTTGGAAATATTTAATTATGAATAGATTGTTGAATCGAATTAGAGGAATTTTGAAATGATTTTAAGAATGAATATCTAAATTGGATTAGAGAAAATAATTAAATATTTTGGAATATTTAATTGTAAATGATATTTAGAAGAAAAATAATATTTTAATCTTTATTTGAATAAGATATTCAAACGAAGATTATTGATAATTAATATAAATAAATCATAATGTTTATTTAATTAATTAAGAAATGAATACGAAAAGATGATTAAATAAACTTATTTATTTAATCAAAATAAAAGAATGAAGAAATATAAATAAATTATTTAAATTTATTTATATGCAGATAGAATTCGAAGATTAAATATTAAAAATATTTAATTAATTACCAGACAATATGATGTGACCATTTTAAGGTGTATACAAGTGTTAGGTGAACCATCTCTTGTGAGCGTCCCTCTACAAGACTCTATCTTGTTCTTGCTATTTCCAACGGCCACCACCTGACATCTTGTTGCACTGAACAACCTTTGATGACCCCAACACCAAATGTACTATGATATCATCCTCTAGAACTATGGATTCTGCATGGTGGAATGCCTCCTATGGTATTCCATCATGCTAGTGTTGTTTTAAATGATGAAGCTTCAAAACGACTAAGCCACTTCCTGCTTCCTCCTTCCTTGCACCCACATGACCAAAAAGTGACCTTAATGCCTTCCAAACTTCAAAATATCTTTGACCCACATTCTAAAATTGCTTGAGTTTTTCAATGGACTTTATATCATGACCAAGTTTTAGCACAGGTGGAACCATGTGGGTCACCATTCCCTGATTTCCATCTATCCATTGTTTCCTTTAGAATAGTTGTCAACCTAGGGAAGTCCACACCCATGGGCCCGCATTGCCATGACTTCCCCAAATGAGTAACTAATGGTTATATGGAAGATATGATATAATCTTTAAATGATGAATTATCTAATCTAATGTTGTTGTGTAGGGTTTTGGCTAACGTTCCTCATGTTCTTATGCTTGAATATGCTTATAGCCCTCTTGCTTGTAGGATATATGGAATCAGCTGCAGGATCTTCCAAGGTGGTCATGGACAAAGAAAAGGGAAATAGACTAGCCAAGATCCCCAGAGGAAAAGAGGAAAAGGACTAGATGAAATATAAGTTCCAAAGGGAGCCTATCAACTCTAGGGTCATCATTGACTGGAAGGAAATCTTAGACACTAATCTAGGACATTGATATAGATGAGTTCAAGCAAAGGTTCTGAATCAACTCCACAACTGAAAATGCTAGAAGGATCAAAAAGAGTGGGTTGGCCTTTGCGGACCCCTCTTCATGGAATTCTATCCATGGGTCACTATGGTGAGTTCACCATCCCAAAATGGCCCCTGATGACTGCCCTCTTGCCCTTTGGGACCTGAACCTACCGTGTCTGTTTGAGTGCAGGAATGAAAAAAATTAACTGTTAAACCCTGTGTGGGCTGTCCCATGTGAGTGACTTTCGTTGACACCCTCACCATCTTGCCTTGCAGAGCCCAGACTCATTACCACCACCTTAACCCGAATTGTAGGAATGACTAATTGATTAGTGTTGGGTGAACCATCTCTTGCAGGCGTCCCTCTACAAGACTTCATCTCATTCTTGCTATTTCCAAAGGCCGCCCCCTGACATCTTGTCGCACCGAACAACTTATGATGACCCAAACACCAAATGCGCTATGATGTCATCCTCCAGAACCGTGGATTCTACATGGTGGAATGCCTCCTATGGTATTCCATTGTGCTAGTGTTGTTTTAAATGACGAAGCTTCAAAATGACTAAGCCACTTCCTACTTCCTCCTTCCTTGGACCCACATGACCAAAAAGTGACCTCAATTCCTTCCAAACTTCAAAATATCTTCGACCCACATGCTAAAGTTGCTTGACCTTTTCAGTGGACCCCATATCATGACCAAGTTTTAGCATGGGTGGAACCATGTGGGTCGCCATGCCCTGATTGCCATCTATCCATTGCTGCCTTTAGAATAGTTGTCATCCCAAGGAAGTCCACACCCCTGGGCTCACATTGCCATGACTTCCCCAAATGAGTAGCTAATGGTAATATGGAAGATATGATATGATCTTTAAATGATGAATTATCTGATCTATTATTGTTTTGTAGGGTTTTGGCTAATGATCCTCATGTTCTTATGCTTGAATATGCTTATAGCCCTCTTGCTTGTAGGATATATGGAATCAGCTGCAGGATCTTCCAAGGTGGTCATGGACAAAGAAAAGGGAAAGAGACTAGCCAAGATCCCCAAAGGAAAAGAGGACAAGGACTAGATAAAATATAAGTTCCAAAGGGAGCCTATCAACTCTAGGGTCATCATTGACTGGAAGTAAATCTTATACACTAATCTAGGATATTGATATAGATGAGTTCAAGCAAAGGTTCTGAATCAACCCCACAACTAAAAATGATAGAAGGATAAAAAAGAGTGGGTTGGCCAAGGTTTTTGGATTCCCTCCTACTCTCGTTTCTCCTAAGCTCGTGATGGCTTCCAGGGAAGCATATCAAGAAGATACTAGAACAATTATAGACAAGAATGGAAATTTGCTAGCATATTTTTCTGTCAAATCAATAGGGATGACCTTTCACATCCCTACCTTTAGTGAAATGGAGGAGGCAATGAAGGAAGATGCCAAAACCACATGGGATGAAGACCCCATCAAATGTAAAAGGTTTATCAATCAACACTGGTTAAAGGACAACAAGGGTAGCACAAACAAAGTGCCCCAAGAGCTCTTTCAAAGTGATTTCTACAAGGACTACCATGATTTGGTAACCTTATTAAGTAGGGTCATGTTCCTTTAACTATAACATTCTTCCAGGAGTGGATGCTATACTTCGTGGAGGAAATCCTCTGAGGAAAAACTAAATTCTACTAGGCAAGGATAATCAACAATTGTTTGCATGAGAAATTTGTGGCAGTAAAGAAGACCTCACAATTCTATATGACATCCTACTTGGTCTATCTACTGGCTAATCAAATGCAATACAAAGGCCTATTTGTAGCTCCAAATGAGACCCTAGAGTGAGAGTTAAAGGTGTATGATAAATATCCCTAGCTCCAATATAGGAATTTCAAGAAGGATTAATGCCGAGTCAATGATGAATTTATTGGCCACATCATCAAATTTCTTGGAGGTGATTTTGAGAGAAGGTTCTCCCACAATGCAGATGCCTTCATTCGTTAGTTTGGTGTTCTATTCATTCAGTTACAAAAGTTTACTTACATCTAGATTGAGGGATTTTCAAAAAAACACTACAAGTTTCCCTGATAGCCAAATGATCGAATGGTGCTACTGGAGGTATCTAGGCAGTTTTTGTGCACCCATGCACTCTTGAGTGGCAAACATAGGGAAGGGATTCCTTATCCCCTCTCCTTTGGCCAAGGAATGTACGCATTTCTCGCATCTCAATGTGTGGATTATTTAGAAAAGGAACTCACATAATATAACTTGGAGCTCCACACTGCTATACCATGGATGGATCCTTATGGAAAGGTTAAGAAATAGGTCAGAGTTGAATACTCCCATTGCATAATGTTGAAGACTTCTAGGAAAACTGCAGGGATGAAAAAGAGGTGTGGATGAGGCACTATATGCGCATGATGATGTACTTTGTCAAGACCATCAAGTTCTTTCATGTACCAGATTAGGTAATAGAAGAAGAAAATACAATAATTGATCCTCGGTATGATGAATTTGCTAATCAACCACTACCTGCAATTGATTGGAATGAGGAAGAAAAGAGCGACCTCGGTCTTCTGATGAAGCTTATAGAGGCAAGGACAAGGCAATGGATTGAGGGGTAGATTTCCCAATTAAATCTACAATGAACCACTTTGACATATAGTGAGCTCAAAGAGAAGGCTAAGAATGGGACTAAAGGTGCAACTGATGCCACTTCCACTTCTAGGGAAACTTCTTCGTCTCCACCAAATACTCATTCTAGAAAAAGAAAAGAGATGAAAAAATGTCAGCCCAAACATAAATTTTACTCAAGAAAAGTGTCAGAGGGTGAACCCTCCAAGAAAACAAAGAAGTCGGGCAATTTCACAGAGATTTCCATTATCCAAGAAGACTTGCTCCATGAAAGAGAAGAGATAGAGGCCAAACCAACAAAGTCTCCACCTATTGCCTATACTCTTTCCACTACTGCCATCATTACTCCTTTTCTCAGGTGATGGATGCCTCTTCTTTGCTCGCAGTTGACATATTATTCCAACTTGCTTCCACCCTGCCAACTACACAAGTAATGATCATAGATTCTTCTTCTTCCACCACCTCTCTTCCTTCTTCCTTTATATCTCCATCTATGAGCCTCTCGTTGGTGACAAAAAAAACAAAAATTCCTACCATCTCACTTCTAGAAGCTCTCACCCGACATATGAGGAATATTCCTATGGAGATTTCTAGAGTTCTAATGAATCCAACTATGCAGGATGCCTTGGCACAAGCTGTTGTCAGTCTATTGATGCCTCCTCTTCCTGAGCCACCAAAGATGGAAGAAAAAATGCAAATATTTGAGAAGTTGGAGAGGAAAACATATAAGGAAACAAAAGAATTGGAAGAAGAAGCTGATGAGTATCACGAGCACCCAAAACATTTGCCTCTAACAATTGATGAAGTGGTGCATTGAGGAGAAGAAATAGGATCCTCTAAGGACAGTGAAGAAGATGTAGGCACCAAGTACGTTGTGGAAACCTTCAACCTGGAGCTCGAAGAAGAGTGGGATCAACAACTCAAAGATGTTATGGAAGAAGTTGAAAGGTAGCCCTTTGATGAAGAGAAAGATAAAAATGAGAAAATAGAGGAAGAAATTGAACCTACAATAGGGGAACGAGATGAGAGCCCCAAACATGATGAAGAAATGCCTCTTTTAGGAGAGCAAGAAGAAAAGGAAAAGGAAGAGAAGGAAGAAGATAAGCTTGAAGAAGAGGCTGAAATAAAGAAAATCTCAAAGGTAGAGCATCATGAGGAAAGTGAGCATGAACAACAAGAAGAGGAGAAAATCTCTAAAAGAGAGGATAGCCCCATGGAGCATTCAACCACTAAGTCCCCAATAAAGGAAACAATGTTCATCCAAGACTCTGATGAAGAAGGGGAAATAAGGATAGATCAAGAAGCTCTGGAGAACAAAGAAATAAAAGTTAGGCAAGAAGAAGAGGGTGATCATGAATCACCAAAAGGAGAATCTCAAATGCCTAAATGGCTAGAGAAGTAATTGGAAAAGTAAACTCTGACTTTGAAAGATCCGAAGGCAATACTTGAGGCCATCCTAGCCCAAGTATAGATAAGTACAAAGAAAGAAAAGAAGCCAAAGGTCAGATCTCAACTGACAATGAATGCATCCAGATCCAAGACAATGCAAATAGCTATACTGGTGGTGGGAAAAGAAGGAATCAGTTACAATATCTCCATTGTCGACTTGGGGACAACTACAAGAGAGTAGAAAATTGACCATCTCCAAGGATCCATCACCACCATAGTGCACCAAATGCATAAGGATAAGACCTCTAAAGAGGAACTAAAGGCATATGTGGAAGATCTAGTTACATATATCTGATAGTGGTCATCGGTTGAGGAGCTCCCCACCACGTTTGTAGCACCACCCCATGTCTTGTCCAAGGACCACATTGATAAGTTGGAAAGAAGAAAGAATTGGACAAAGGCCACGAAGGACTGGTTCCAAGAGGTCCTCTACAATGGAAACATGGGCATTGGTGGTGCTGTCAAGACAAAAAACAAATTTTTGGAGGTGCAAAAATATCTTGAGGGCACAAGGAAGTTTTACATTGACTTCCTTGAGCTATATAGGATTACATATCCTAAATTGAAGCAATCCTCAGGATGCTCGAAAGAACATGGGAAAAGGAGCTTGTTCTGGCAAAGGATGATCACTAGCTTATGGAGACATGGAAGTTGGGCTTGGACCATAGAAAAGAAGTATTGGAATGAGTGCTCCATGAGGTGGAGCTTGATATTGACTGGGCCAAGGAAATCAGGGAGTCTTGTGGGGAGTATTTGAAATTAATGACAACTTTCAACATTCCCGCCATTGAGCGTGATACAGAGAAGATAAAACCTTACTTCCATAAGAAGATGGAAAGTGGAACTATAGATGCCCTCACAACAGATTTTATGGATTTTGTTGCTTGAGACTTCACCCAAACTGAATAGGTAAAGGAAAATACACCTAAGTGTGACAGAGATTGGGACACACTCACCAACCAATCCAGAAAATTGAACTTTGAGGTAATCCAATCTGATATAATGGAATGGAACAAGCTCCAAGCATTGATCAAAAAATTCATGGAATATGCCACTACAAAGAAGAATGAAGGAAATCCCATGATTGATGATGAATTCCTCACCAAGTAGCTACAATAGCAAGAGATCAACTAGAAGAAAAAATTGCTACAGTGTTGCTCACTAGAGGATAAAATAAGCTAAAAGACAAGATGTAATTTTATATTGTAAAATATTTGGGGTAGGTGAAACCCTAATTTGTAGTGAATCTTGGCCACATAATGAGATTGAATCTTGGCCATCCATTTTTATTTTTGGACACTATAAATAGGGGTATCCTCTCATTTTCAAGAGAGAGTTGAGTTGTTTTGAAGACATGCTGTTGGAATTTTAATAGAAATTCATTGAATTTTGGTGGATTCTTGAGTTCCAATTTCATGTTGCATGATTCTTCTCTCATATTTAGTGAATTTGAATGTATTTACTTTGTTTTTCATGAGTTTATATTTTTTTTAATGAGATTTAGTTAATGTTGTGCATTGATATTATAGAATTTTGTTGTGTGTTGGAAACCTTACTTGTCCATACTTTTTGTTGTTTGTTGATGATAAACAATTGTGTAAAGTTAGTCTAGACTTAAATTAAATGATGCACTTAATTTCCATCTTTTATTCATGTTTATGGTGAATGAATGGTTGAAGATCTATAGTCCTTAGAAGATTGCACTAGTTTCATGAGACTGTGAGCTAATCTAGTTAAGTGGAACTTAGTTTTAGGAAGGTTGTTTGCAATAGAGTCCTCCATTATCACTATTCATTGCTAGTTTTAGGTCTAGAAACTTCATCTCTTCCTTGCCCTTTTGACCTTTTTTTAATAGTGAATTTGAACAAGGTTCATTACACATTGTAAAGCCAAATCTAAAATTAAGATAGGAGTTTGAGACTACTATTTGAACCTATAACAATTAAGCAACAACTTTCCAATCTTAAGACCTCCATTCAAAAGAACCAATTCTCCTCCAACTTAACTTATGTAAGTCTTCCCTATGATTACCAACAAAATCACATTGAAACAACTGAGACATTCCAAGAAAGTCATGACTTGACACCCGAGAGACCTTGGGGTGATTTTCAACAACTTGTTGTTGGAAATTTCCTTTCAAGAGAGGCAGTGCACTTAAGCATTACCTATGTTGAGAAGTGAAAAAACACCCATCAATAGTTATAACCCCACTAAGTAGGGGTAAATAAATTCCTAGTTTTTTTAGAAGATTTTCTCTTCACGTCAGGTTCACCAAAATTTAGAAGAGAGGGGATTCACTACTCATGATTTCTCTTCATTCATAGATCCTCATAGGGCAAACTGCCCTAAACTACCTTAAGGAACAACAATGAAAGTTCTAGACTCAAGAAAAGTAGGTCATGAATATTTTCTAGACAAACTGACGAGCTCTTGGCCAGAGGACATCAGCGTAGAATACATATGACATCACAATGCTCTAGTGTCCTAGAGGCACATTGGCATCTCGTACGAACCAGAAAGTGAGAATGTCATAGATAGCGCCTAAGCAACTACTAGCAATCCAATTACTGAGAACTCACAAAATGCGATAAAGTAAAGGAAAGTGATAGAAATGAAATGAAGTGAAATAAAGATGATAAAGATAAGGAGAAGAAAGGAAAGAAAAAACTCACAACCATGTAAATGATGAAGCCTCTAGCTAGTAGATATCTTCAATACTTGCATCTATAAGATCTGGAGAAAGTGTTGGGGCTGTATAGGGGTTTTCCTTAGTCAAACCCCCGTTTTGGTGTTCCCACCTCCACAGACAACCAGATAGAGAGAAAGAGTGTAACCAAAATGGAAAAAGCGTGTGGTGAAAGAAAAACCCACTCAAGAGTAGAACCCACACCACGAAGTAAACAAGTGTGTGATAAAAGAAATCCCTACTCAAGGAGGAGAACCCATATCACAAAGTAAAGATACAAATGATAGGGGATATGGAATCCTAGGATGCTTGCAAGTGAAAAGTAAAGGAGATGGAGTTGCAAGAGCTAAGAGTGATGCAAAAGGGTGTCGTAAAATATTGAGAGAGCTTGAAGTTGTTGTAATAAGCTATACTGAGTTATGCAAGCAAGGGTTAGAGTGTAGAAGGCTAGAGGCAAAGCTTGAGTGAAGTTGGAATTATAAGATTCCAGCAAATGGAGTGAAAAGATTGCTATTGAGGGAAAAGAAGCTTCCCATGTGGTTTTAGCAAATCTCGAGCCGTTACCACTGACAAAAGGAGATGACAAGTGGAAAACATGCTCAAAAATGGTCATTTGAGTGTTAAAATGTCGCAGGATGCTAGCATGGCGCACAGATGTCCATGCTAATGTCCACACATGTCACGCTACAAAACAACATGAACCAAAAAGACACAAAGTACGATGCAAAGATGACATGCAAGGGAAGTTGCTGAAAAGGGGTGCTAGAGCATCATGAGAAGGGAAATTGGCTAATACAAGGGCTAAAATGAGCCTACTCAAGATGCTAGGGGAGTGGACATTAAAGCGGATGTAAGAATGTATTCAAAATTATCAGGGGTGCAATTTTACACCATAATAATTCTTATACTAATTCAAAAGGTGGTCCCAAGCACAATGTAGTGGTATAGATTTGGTTCCATGATTTTTCTATTTTAATTAGTTTTGGGGGCCTAAAAGTTTGATCTCTGTTTCATGGTTTTGGTCATAACTTTTACATACAAAATCATATTTTTGATTTTGAATAGAGCTATTAGAGAGAATGTACAATGTACCACATAGTGGATCAGGTATATTTTCTATTTGTGGTGCAATATGAGAATTGTACTTGTTTGATCACTTGTATGATCCTAAAATTCAAAATGTGATTGCATAAGCATCCGAATGAGTTAAGAGGAAAAACCTTGATGGAGTACATATTTTTAAATGATATTTATGATGTTATAATTGATTATCAATTTGGTGCTTCCTAGTGTAGGTTTACAGGTGTTTTTTAGAGTTGGACTTTGATGATGGCAGGTTCATAGGTTATCTTTAGTTTTGAGGACATGGGTTGACACAAGGGGAGAATTGGAGTCTCATGTGGGTGATAGTTTAGTGTAGGTACAATGTTATCTATGATTATCATGCCATGGATATGTAGGTACATTTGAGCATTAGAATGAAATGATCATGTATGTGGTTGTTTGATGGTGATTCAGTTTAGTGTTAGGAGGTTGATCTTATCTCTTTGATGCTTGTTTAGTTCCTTGACTATGGTTACTCACTTGTGGACATGTTTGAAAAATAAAATATATGGTTGATTTGGTGTTTGAGTCTTGTTTTCTACAAGATTATCTTCTTTTATATCTTGATCTGCAAGTTACTAATGTGATGATGAGTTTGTATAGTTTATTTTTGGTATCTACGAGATATATGTGTGTGTTTCAAATGTGCTAAGATTATATCAAATGATTTATATTGAAGATTCAAATCAAGTAAACTACTCTATTTTGTAATACAGTCAAACCTTTCAAGAACATCTCATTGTCCTCTATTTCTAAGGATTTATTAAACCATTTGGCCTTAAGATTTCTATGATCACAATGGTTGTTAAAATGACAACTTAGAAAATGAGATTTAATGTTTAATATGCAAGCTAAGATGATTTCTATGTGAAAATATTTGTTGTAAGGGTTAGTGGAGAATATGATAAAGGAACAAATGGAAGTGGATGATATGATATTAAACTATAATGATCTATGCATGATTCTACATATGCTCAAATGCAAACATAAAATAAAATAATCTAAAATGCAACTATGATGCAATATGGATGATAAAATGCAACTATGAAGCAATATGTTAATCTAAGATGCAAATGCCCAGTAAAACATGATATAAAAACTAGCTATAAGACTCCAAGAATGCTCCAAGCTCCTATGAAAAACCTGCATGATAACTTTAATTCAAATGTGGATTATAAATGCAAAGGAAAAGGGGTGTATTTATAGGGTTTCTCAAACATCTTGTGAGTTGGCACCTATCAACAGTTTAGATTCAAAGGAGAAAGAATAGACGGTGGAGATGGAGAGAATCAACATGTTGTCCCATTGACCAAAGAAAACATGCCATTTGGATGGAAGAATCTCTTGACCAATGGGAAACATGCCAAATTGATGGGAGACCCAAGTGTGTGAAATAAAGACCATGTGCTCCAAATTTGTTGGAAGTGTGTAAGGATACAACCATGTTCTTTTTCCAATTGGTGGAAGTGAGTGAGGATAATTATAATTAATAATTAGGATTATTTATTTTCATGTGGCCTTTGTGAGGTGGCACAAGAAAAAGTAGTAGACATGTGCTCTAATTCTTAATCAGGATTAATGAAAATTAATTAAATAAACACGTTTATGAAACTTTTTTTATTTAATAATTTAGAAGAAAATGATTTTTGAGAATTAATAGAAGAGTGAACAATATAAATAAAGTGAGACTTTATTTATATTTAGTCGAAATATTAATTAAATAGCTTGTATTTAATTAATTGAATATGATGACTATTTTTAGGTGTATACATTATGTACTTAAATGGGTTGATCAACTATTTAGTTGTAGTGGGATGACTTGGTGTGAATTGTTGATATCCACAAGATTATTTTAGTGTTGATGTAGAATTTGTTAGTTGGATTTGTCTGTGGTCATTTTTATATTGGAATGTTTGTTTGAGATGAGAGGATGGATGATTAGGGTATCTAATTAGTCATGGCATTAATAGTTATATTTCCTTTGAGATTCCAAGTAGAGGCAACCCATTGACAAACCAACTCAATATTCAATCCATATGTCAAAAACTTATTATTGATGGGTGTTTTTGCACTTTCTCAACATATGAATCACACAAGTGCACTACCTCTCTTGAAAGATAATTCCTAGAAACAAGTTGCATAAAATATCCCAAGGTCTTGCATGTGTTAGGTCATGACCTACAAAAACAATTTAGTTGATTGATGTGATTTGTTGGTAATCACAAAGGGAATTTATGGTTCACTAAGCTTGGAGGGAATTGGATCTTCAAATGGAGTTTATGGAATTCTGGAAATGAAGTGCAATTGGTGCAAGTTCAAAAAAATAGTCTAAAACTCCATGTTTATCATCAGATTTGGCTTTACAATGATGTTGAAACTTTGCTTTAACTTCAATTTTCAAAGAAAAGTCAAAAGGGAAAATGGATAGAAGGGGCCCTAGACCTACAAATAATGTTGAAAATTAATAATGGAGGATGATACAGTGGAAAACCTTCCTAAAACCAAGTTCCACTTAACCAAAACAGCCTACAGTCTCATGAAACTAGTGCAATCTTCTAAGGTCTTCAAATTTTTAGCTATCCATTCACCAAAAAGCATGAAAAATAGATGAACTTTAAGTGCAGCAATGAAACAATGTCTAGTCTAACTTTACACTATTGTTCATCATCAACAAACAACAAAAAGTATGAACATGGAAGGCATCAACACCATAACATTCTTCACTATCAATGAACAACATAAAACTAATAGCTAATACAACTTGAAACTAAAACAGCAAGGCTAAAATCTAATGTTGAGGAGAAGAATCATGCACATATGCAAAGAAACATAAGAATCCATCAAAGCAATGCAATTCTCAATAAATTTCTATAGCATGTCTTTACACAACTCAACTCTCCCTTTGAAAATTAGAGGAGACTCCTATTTAGAGTTTTCCAAAAGTGAAATGAATGACCAAGATTTACTTTCATTATGTGGCCAAGATTCATTTTACATTAGGGTTTCATGTACCCCCAAAATATAACAATATAAATTACATCCTTTTGTCTTATCCCTATTTTGTCATCTAGTGACCTTGACACTGCAACAATTTTGTCTTACTTTTCAACTACATTGTCAGGTACTCATCATCAATGACTGGCTTCCCTGCATTTTTCTAAATGGTGGAATACTCCACAAATTTTACTATCAAAGCATGGAGCTTATCCCATTCCATGATGTCAGATTGGAGGATCTGAAAAGTTAGCTTCTTTAATCTCCTAATGATCTGCTCCCAGTGTTTGGTATATTTGGGTGTGGCCTTAATAACCTATTCATATTAGGTGAATGCCCTTGATGTGAAGTCCATGAAATCTAGATACATTGTATCTGTAACCCCTTGCTCCATCTTCTTGTGGAAGAATGGCTTGATTTTCTCTGGATCCAATTCTAGGGTAGGCATGCCATAGTCAGTCCTCATTTTGAGGTAGCCCTCATTGTCGGTCTGGTGCTTCATAACCCATTCAAGGTCAAGCTCAACTTCATGCAAGAACCTCTCTAGAACATCTTTTCTATGATCAAGGCCCATCTTCTAGGTTTCCACCAGCCAATGATCATCTTTGACAAGCCATAACTCCTTTTCCCATGTTTTCTCAGGAAGCTTGAGAATGCTTTCAAGCTTAGGATATGTGGTCCTATACAACTTGGTGAATCTATGACATGTCTTCTCAGTGGCCTCCAACTACTTTTGTGAATCCTGGAACTTGTTGCACATCTGGGAAGTGTGACGAACACCTATGTCACCATTGTACATTACTCGGTTGAACCAATATGTCATGGCCTTGGTCCAATTCTTCATCTTCTCCATTCTATTTAGTTCTTCTTGGGAGAAAATAAGGGGCATGCATGATGTGGTCAGGGCCTTTTCTTCTAAGGATGTCCATTGTTGGATGTAGGTGGTGAGATCCACCACTTGTTCCTTAAATTCCTCTTTGGACGACTAATCCTTATTCATTTGTTGCATTATTGTTGCCACCGACCCTTGGAATTCATCAATCCTTTGTTCTCTGGTTGTTGGGCCTAAGTTGATGGTCGAGATGTTATAGCTGGCTCCAACATCCTTGTCCACCATAGGGGTATCAATATGTACTGTTCTTGATTTGGAGGCATCAACCGCGATGTGTGAATGGACTCTAGGTTTCTTCTATTTTCTTGTCTTTGTTTACGCCTTGGCTGGTATGGCTTCAAGTCTAGCCTTTGGATCAACAACCATAGAGGCCTTCTTTTATAGTTTCCACTCTAGCCAATTGGGCACCTTAGTTTTCTCCCTGGGTTATTCATGATCACTTTCCTCTCTTTGTTTATCTCGAGGCTATTCCTCTTCATGGTCTGGAGCTTCTTGATCTATCCTTTCTTCTTCATCCGAGTCTTCAATTTGTATAGCCTTTTCTTTATCTGACTCATTGGAGGCTATGTTCTCTTTAGTGACACCTTCTTCCTTGGGTTCCTTCCCTATTTCTCACTTGAGCTCAACATGATTCTTAGGCTCGGGGCTCTTCCTTGGTGCATCTTACTTTTCTTCTTCTCCTTCTTTCTCTTCCTCCTTTTTAAGAGGTACTTCTTCTTCTAGAATGGGGCCCTTGTCTCAGCCAATTAGTGGAGGCTCTTCAAGTATCTCCACATTTATATTAGTTTTAGTCTTCTCCTCAGAGTCGACCTTCTCACCCTCATCTTTGAGCTGTTGGGATAGCTCCTCATCTAACTCTTGGTTTGAGGTTTCTACTATATATCTTTCATTAAGAGCCTTAGTGTCTTCCTCTAAGGAATGTAACTTATCTTTGTCAGATGTTACTTTATCTAGGTTTATGCTCAGTCTTCCCTCTAGGTGCTCAAAGTAGTCATCTAGGAAGAAGCCCTTGGGTTTTTCGACTATACCTTTTGCAACCTCCCTTTGATGCTCTGCATGACATTTATCCATCTCTTTAGAGATTTATATTGTAGCCTCCATCTTTGGTGGCTCTATAGGTGGTGAAGGAAGGGGAATACCAACAACAATTTGGTCCGTCAAAGCCTGAACCGTGGGGTTCATGATTACCCCAAAAATTTCAGCTGGTATATTTTACATATATGCTGTGAAAGTCTATGACAAAGCGAGAGATGACATGGTAATAGTGGTTGCCATAAGAATTGGGGTAGAAAGAGTGGTAAATGGAGGAGGGAGTGAGGAAGATAACAATGGGGATGTAGTGGCTGAGGAGGAATCCAATACTATTACCAGGGTCATTGGTGAAGTGGAGGCGAGGTGGACTAAGATGTCCATAGTGGGCAGAGATGAGATGAGTAATGCCTAAGAGGCAGAAAGTGGAGGGGTGGAAATGGTGGTAGCAACAACAAGAGTGGAGGTGAACATGTCCACTCAATTTCTTTTTCTCCTTCATCTTGGGGGTCTGTGTGTACACCTTGTGTTTTGGTTTTCGTTTAGGTCTGTCCTTCCTCTTCTTTGACCTTGTTGTTTGTGGGGACTTGGGTTCCTCTTTTGATGGGGCCATAGTTTCTCCACTTTATATCTCACTTTTGAGCTCATCCTTGAGCTTACCATATGTTAGTTCAATTCCCTATATCTTGAGTTGGGAAATTTGGCCATATATCCATTGCCTTGTTCTATTTTCAATTGGTTGTGTTAGGATATCGAGGTAGGTGACCTCTTCTTAACTCTAGTCTATGATAGGTAGGGGAAAGTTGGATACAAAATTAAACCTATAATCAATCACATTATCATCCTCTTCCACTATCTGGTCGGGCACGGGGAACAAATTCACTAATTTTACAAACTATGCCGTCATCCTCATGTAGTGCCTCATTCACACTTCCTTACTATCTGCACAATTTTCCTAGAAGTCCTTGACTCAAGGTTGGTGAGCATATTGTCTTCTAACCCACTTATTTATTTTCCCATAAGGGTCCATTCTTCCTTGGTGGGTGTGCAGGTCCAAGTGGTATTCCACCAACTCCTTTATGAATACTCCACTTATTGAGCAACATGACAGGCATACATTCCTTTCCCAAAAGTTAGGGGATATGGAATCCCAACTCTATGCTTCTTGATCAATAGTGTGTGCACATATTGTAGTTGTTGAGCAACTTCCAGCAGGATTATGTGGTCATTGGGATAGCACAAAAGGCGGTATGGTCTCCCCGTGAATCCCTTAGTTCTGACATAGGTGAATTTTGGGAACTATATAAATAGGTACCCAAACTGCATGATGAAATCCTTGGTGTTGTGAGACACTCTTTTCTCAAAATATCCTCCAAGTAGCATGATGATGTTCCCAATGAAGGAATCATTGAACCTCTTGTATTCCCTTTTGAAATTCCTATACTGTAACTGAGGGTAGCGATCGTACACCATGAGGTCCCCTCTCCTTGCTTCCAGGATGTTTGTGATGAAGAGCCCTTTGTAAGGAAACTTTTTTGCTAGAAGGTACACCAGGTATGAGGTCATGTAAAACTTAGAAGTCTTCTTCATAGCCATGAGTTGGTTATGCATGTTGTCGCTGATAATCTTTGCTCAATGAAACTTTGTTTTGCCCCGGATGATCTCCTTGATGAAGTAGAACATCCATTCCTCAAAGAAAGTAGTAGAGGGAGGCCCATTAGTCTAATCAATAAATTTACCAAGTCATGGTATTCCTCATGGAAGTCACTTTTAAATAGATCATTAGGAACTTTAGTAGTGCTTCCCCTCCTTTCCTTCAACCAATGTTGGTTAATTAATATTTTGCATCCCAATGCATCTGCTTTCCACATGTTGTCAACATATTCCTTATCCATTTCCTCCATGATATTGAATGTAGGGATGTGAGAATTCTTGCCAATAGATTTGGTGGAAAATCTACTAATACCCTTCCCTCATGGTCAACAATCCTTTTGTTGTTGTGGTATACTTCTCGACACATCATGACCAGCTTTAGAGCAACGAGTACGAGAGGGAAGTTGACTGCCTTAGCGAGACCACTTGATATTGTCTTTCAAGAATTATCAGTTGTGGGGTTGATCATCATCCTTCGTCGGAACTCATTGATGTCTACATGCCCAAGGCTTGTATCTAATACTGAGTCCCATGTGAAAGTAATCTTGGAGGTACACTCCACCCCGTGAAATTGGTACTTCATTTGGTCCTTTTCCTCTTTCCCTCTCGATGCCTTTGTAGGCTTATTTCCTTTTTATTTCCTAGAAGACTCCCTAATGGGCCCATAGTAGGTTCCATAAATTCTACATACAAAGATGTGGTTAGTGCTTTCATATAGAAATCAGGGCAAGTGTTAGTCAAATCCTACAAAACGAGGGTTAGATCCAACAATTCATCTTTAGAAGATCATAAAATTTATCAACATACATCGTTTGAGGTTCATTTGGATCAAATACAACAATGTAGGTCCAGGGATGTGGGTTTCCCTAGGCTGGAAGCTGTCAGGAGTGATTGGGAGTAGGATGTCATCAGGGTCACGGAAATCTGTAGACAACCGCCTATAGTGAAAGTTTCACAATAAGAGCTCGACAGTCAATCTTCAGGAGACAACTTGGCACATGTGGAAATCAGTTATAAGGTCTTTGGAGTCACTTGATCGGTCATTAATGTGGGCTTGAGGTGTGTGGAGGAAAGAGGCTGCAAGGACATTTGGGACCCTTCCTTTAAGTAATGACAATCCCAACATGATTCCTTGCAAGGAGAAGTCTGTAGTGTGGGATGCGTAAGGTCCTTGGACACTTTAGGCTTGTTGCTACAAAGTGTGATTAACTTGGGAGGAATGAGGCAAAGCTAGTGGGTGGGTGGAGTGAATTTTCCGCCAATGGATGGCACCCATGAGACTGTGAGCCACATATGGTGACCTGTAGGGAATGACCCACATTGCGTGGCTTAGTCACTTTTATTCAGCAGAGGCAACTTTGGCAGGGACCACAATGTGGGGGGTAGGCAAAGGATTGCCATTTTCCAATGATGTCAAGGAAGCGACCACCTGCAAGCAATGACCCACATGAATGGATCTGAAAGGGTGTAAAGACTTGAGTTTTTTCATTTAAAGTTTGACAGTTTGTGCTTCAACTGAGGTGACGATGAGGATGCTACGAGCCATAGAGGGGTCAATGCCCTGCAAAGAACAACACCGAAGAAGCAAGGTTCCACATTGTTTTGTGGCATCATTTGAACAATTTTTTGAGGAAATTTCAAGTAAGTTTGTGTTGGGTAGACTATTAGGAAGGTTGCCAAATTTTTAATTATTCCTTTTTAGGATTTAACCATTATTTTACAAGCCCTAGCTATGGAAAAAGACACATTCTAAGATGTTGGAGGAAAAATTACCT
Source organism: Sequoia sempervirens (assembly GCA_007258455.2). Classification (NCBI taxonomy): domain Eukaryota; kingdom Viridiplantae; phylum Streptophyta; class Pinopsida; order Cupressales; family Cupressaceae; genus Sequoia; species Sequoia sempervirens. The sequence continues at coordinate 18,892 of VDFB02075700.1, read as the reverse complement.
AGAGATGACATGGGATTTTGATGATGATCATGTTGTTGATCCTCCAGGAACTTATGCAGGCATGTGGGCTTCAATATTTGTTCTTCTCTCTTTGAAAATCCAACTGGAAAGTGTGAAAATGATAGGTCAGAGTGCCTATTTATAATCAATCATTAATGACCTGCGTTAAATGTAGGGTTGGAGCACGAGAAATGATGAACTGATGGAGGGAAACACGAAACCTGTAGTGTAGGGCGACCCTGAAGCTTCACCGCTGACTAACGACTAGGAGATAATGGTAGAGAATGTTGTAGAACCCACCATGTGGGTAGATGTCCCAGGCAGGTTGCTGATTGATTGACAAAGAGATGACAACATCGTGTAGAGGGAAACTCGTAGCTGTAGACTGCAAGGTCTGAAGGACATCGAAGTAATGGACCAAGGGAAACCTATAAGGGAATCCTTGCAATAGCTAAAGACTTAGAAAAAGTTGAGGTGGTGAGTTTTTTTCAACTCAAGAATGATGAATTTAGTGTTCTTGACCACTTTAAGGTTGAAATTAGGGCCAGAAAAAATGAGGCAAAGGAAAAAAGTGACCCAAAAAAAGAAAGGAAAAGAGAGGGGGTCCCCATTTCGAACGGGGCATGTGTGTTATAGGCACAACACTTACCAACCAGTGCTAGTTTTAGACTATCCATCACCTTCATCTTCAGAACTTGAAGGACGTCAACTTCCTAGCTAGTGATAGAGTAGGAAGGAGGCTCCAAAGACCTTTTGCTCAAAGCTAGTGAGTCAAAACCCACCAGTTTATCCATGTAAGAAACTTGTTCTTCAATAGAGAAAAAAAGTCAAGGCCAAAAGAAGGGGATATGGGAAACTTTCTAGAAATACCCTTAGTCCTTTCTCCTGGGGAAAGGATGGAAGTATGAGGAGGAGAAGTCACATGGGGAACAACTAAGCTGGTCACTGCCACCATAGACACAGTGCCAGAAAAAGAGATAACATCCTTGGAATGGGGAGCCTTGGGCCTCCCTCTCGATCATCCCATGAAACAGTTAAATCAGAGCATGGATCAAAAATTCAAAAAAGCAGTGAGAGCAATAAAAGTTGTAAAGCAGAGCCAAGAGTCTTTTTGGATAAAATATGCATATTATTGTCATCATTGTTGTCAAGCCACGAAAAATCATATTCAAAATTTATTTATGACTTTCTGATAATGGGACTTGTGGCAAATGAAATCTCATATCTTGTACTAGAGGACCCTAGAAGTTGACCAGGACACCCCTACAAGGACCCATTCATAGAAAAGATTCTAGACTAACAAATCTATATTATTCTAAACAACCTGAATGATGATGAATTGGTAATGCAAACTATAAAAGATCCTTAGAATAACCAATCTATATTATTCTAAACAATCTAAATAATGAACCTTAGTAGATAAACAATATAAAAATGTGATGAATAATGTCATACTTGTCCCATACAAGAAATAATTTTCTACTCAAGTGTGCCTGCAAGGTCATCTCTTACCTTTAGAGTTTCCAGTAATGCTTCATGATCAACACAACTAATTGTCCATATTTTTCTTGTTTTTGTCTAGCATGATGTCTCAATAACTTAACATTTGTTGCTATAACAAGGTGTGAATGCATCAAAATGGTTTTGTGTTTCTCATAGTCTTCAAATGTAGGTACCCTATTCTTTCTAATCATATATGTTCACAACCAAGTTCCGAAAACAACAATTGAACCTGTGTGATAATAATTTTTTTATCAACATCTAAATATACTTAGAATAACAAATTTGTATTAATGTAAACAACCTAAACGATGGTGAAATGGCAATGCAGCCAAGTTTGAGAAACAAAAATTGAACCTGTAGGATACATGAAGCAATCAACATCTATCATTGGTTGTGTTAGCTTTTTCTTTCCCTGTACACATCATGCCAACCAATAGTTCGATCCCTCTTCATTCCCCTACAGTGCTACAATTGCATAGACATGTCCTGGCTGTACAAGATATGAAAGATGATTGTAGTGAATTGAACTTTCCATTACATATTTTAATGAGGATTATGCTACAAATAGAGGGGTTAGGTACTATGGAATCCATGTATCTACCTAGTCACTTAAATCACACAGATCCCAATCACACTAAATATAATTCTGACAAAAACAAGCCATATCTCGTGTCCATATGGTCCATGCACTCACATCTAAGCTTTGAACTGAATGTATCTTTGAAGAATCTCTAATTGCTTGACATTCCGTTCTATCTCCCACTTTTCCCTCCTCAACCGACCAAAAGAACCTATAGAACTATGAATCAAGTGTCCCTCCTCGTGATAGTGCATAACTACACCAATCCATAATAGAATGTGCATCATTGAATGTTGCACCACCTCTAATCTTCATTTGTTCCTTAACCAAAGCTCTCTTCACACATGCACCTGCACCATCATGCTCACCTTTTCCATGCCCAACTTAAAAAAAAATCCATATATTTGGTACACCCCTTTCTATATGCACATGCTCAACCAATAACACATGCGAGCATTCTTGAATTGCCCTGTGCAGTTATCTGACCAAATAAAATGTTGACCCATTGCAATTCCTTTTTCTTTCAAGAACTCAAAAACATTTTCAAAATAATGTTGTCCAAACTCTAATGAATGAGATCTATCATCACTCATGTGAAAATGGTACTCCCTGATTATCTTCCTGTCCTCTTCTGTACTATCACATGCATGCCTATATGTTATATGGACAAAAATAGCAATTTGAATAGAATTATAATATTGTGATTGAACTTCATTTTGTGGTTGCAATGTGTAATTTTCAGCAAAATCAACTACAAATACAATAGTTTCAATGGGGAAATATTCCTTACACATCCTAAGTTGCTGATCCAACCATTGGAACCTGTGGCTATGCCTTGCATACTTATAGAAAAGATTTTTCTTAAAATTTGAAATAAAATCAGCAATACTTACCTCTCTTGCAACCAACTCGCATCTAGAACCCTCACCTCCAGTATTTAATGTGTATTTCACTATCTCATACTTTTTTTTCTCAACTCCTTGGATGACTTGGGAAGTTGCATTGCATGACACTCCTGCAACACTTCATCAGTATGCATAGTAGAACAAATATGGCATAACAATTCATGATACATTGAAAACTCAACATGGTATTTACAAAAACATGTATTATTAACCTTAATAGGAACACAATAAAATGGATTGCAAGACTCAAAATCCCTTTGTGAAATTTGCAAATGTGGATGTTCTTGACAAAATTATTTGGCTACATTCCAAAAAATGTTTAGGATGAGGTGTACGATATCTATTACCAATTCGTAACTTTAAAACATCCTTTACATTCGGTGATACTCTAGAGTGAGAATTCCAATATTGTTCAATTTGCATCTTTACATTATCGGTTAGCTTTTTATCATTTTGAAGAGCACTATCAAGTATTCCTCTTCTTAACAATGCTCTATTCAATGTTTTATGATTTAAGTTAAAATCAATACAAGTTTGTTTCATTAAATGAATTTTTTTCAAATGATGGCTTACTAGTGATGTTGTGATCACTCTTCGAGTAGCCCTTTTATCTTTTTCCTTACTAGTCTTTCCAATAGAGGTTAGAGCATTAAAAATATTTTTTACAATAAGACTATTTTTTTTTTTTTTGTGAGATGAATCTTCATTTTTTTTAATAATGGTCTCACTTTGTAAATCTTAAGTAATTGCAAAAAGAGTTGGATTTTTTCGGTTAATGTATTATTGGAAAATAATTCATTGAACAATATCATAGCCCACAAATGAACCATTTGTTGTGACCTTTTTCCTTGAAGATTATCAATTACATTCTTATCTATTTCAACCAACCATTTAGGGGTTCTTTTGTATTTAGGTGTTGCATAAGGTTCATTTTCAACATTTTCAATAACAATATCATTTTGAACAACATTTTCATTGTCAAAAACAATTTCATTTTCAACCACATTTTCATTTTCAACATTTTCAATAACAATTTCATTTTGAACATTTTCTTTCTCAATGTTGTTCACATTTTCACTTTCAATTTCCACATTTTCAATTTCAATGTTTTCATTTTCATTTTCAATTTCAATATGATGTTCAATATTTTCAATTCCTATTTCATCTTCAGTTGAAATAACATTCAATGGTTCACAAGAAGCTTCAATTTGAATATTTTGCATACAAGTTGTTTTCTTTTCCTATGAATTTCTCTATCTTTTTTTCTATATGCTTCAATTTGATCTACTGTAAGTTTCCTTTTATCTTTTCTCTTACGCCGACTCTTGCTCCCCATTACACAAACAAAAAAACACACAAAAATGATTGGAATGCTAAAAAAAGTGTAAGAGAATCTTTGAAAATCTGAATTTCATTTGATGCAGACAAAAAACATGAGAATTTCATGACAAAAGGAATGTAGGGATAGTTGAAATACTCAAAATGGTCCCTTTTTTATTTTTTATATAACTTACAAAAAAAATATC
>VDFB02075700.1:0-13820 GCA_007258455.2 Sequoia sempervirens | reverse complement strand
CACCCTCTCCCACACTCTTCCACCCTCTGCCACCCTCTTTCCAACCCTCTTCCACCTTCCCTACCCTTTCCCACCCTTGCCAATCCTCTCCATCCCTCTCCCACACTCTCCCACCCTCCCCCACTCTCTCCCTCCCACTCTCCCACACTCTCTCCCACTCTCTCTCCCTCTCCCTCTCTCCCCAAACCCTAAACAATATATTTGAAAAGGAGATGGAGACTTCAAAGGGATACTATGTATTGAATATATTATATAATATATTTAATATATATACAATATATCTAGAATATAAATAATATATATTATAGTATATATTATATATAAAATATATAATATATATACTATAATATATTTTATATATAACATATACTAGAATATATTTTATATATAATATATACTATAATATATTTAATATATAATATATATTATATAATATATGGTATATTTACATTTAATAAATTTATATTAGAAAAAATAGATATTCGTTATGAGCAGATATGTGTTTTGTTGTCTTGTTTTCAAATGGAGACAATGTATTAAATATAATATATATTATATATTACATATTATATAATATATAATATATATTATAATATACAATATATAATATATATAATAAATTTATGATCTAAGAGAATGATATCTATTATAAACAAATATTTGTTTTTTGCTCCATTTAACTTAAGCTACATTGGAATATAATATAGTTTTACAAAACGGATATCTATTTATAACGGATATCCATTTTGCTGAGGACTTTATAACACAAATTCTTCCTCATTTTCATGAACTAGTCCTCATTTTGGCGACACAACAGTGAAGCAACAATCTCCAACGACCTCCAGGTATGTTGTTTTTGCTTTTTTTCATTTTGTTTTACTAATTAGTGATAAATTTAATTTTTTTTCAATTCTTTGTAAATTTTTTGAATTTTTTCATTTCTATCTAAACTTACAATTTTTTTTGAAACCCTAGTTAGTGGAAAATAAAAAAAAGCATCAAACAAAAAAATGGAACCTTCATTACTAGAAAAAAAAAACATAAAATTGAACGTAGCATACTAAACAAACATAAAATAGAACTTTCATTACCCCATTTCTCCATTTCTTTTACATTTTTGTCTATTTTTAATTTTTCTTTATCACTTATTTTCATGTTTCTTAAATTCTTACTTTGTTTCTTATTTTTACTTTAGTATTTCTTTGCTAAACAACTTGTTTTGTAATTTTGTAATTATTTTGACTCTCCTCAGCTCTCAAAATAGAAAGGATCCTTCTTAGAAGTGCTCTAAATTTCCAATTCTTGATGAATCTAAATCCATTGTTAGTACTGACCAGAGAAAACTTGTCCCTGCAACCATAGGGAATTGGGCGTAGTGAATGGGTAATAGTCGATGTGGTATTCAGGAGGCTATTATATTGAATCATATAAAATGATAGCCTCCCACACAACCCATTGATTATTACCCATTAACTTGGCCCATTTCCCTATGGCTGTAGGGACAAGTTTTGTTTAACCATTACTAACTATGTATAAAAATTCACTTAGTATTGGAAATTTGGAGTGTAACACTTCCACCTTTGTTGAATCACTTTGGAGTTTAACACTTCCACCTTTGTTGAATCAATTTAGAGCTTAACACTTCCACATTACAGTGAGGTAAAAATTTAATGTATTTTTAAATGAGATTTCACATCACTTTAACAATTATTTGTTTTTCATTTACATGCCTTAGAGATAAATGAGCTTTAAATATTTTTTCATTTGTATTCAATTAAGTCATTTATATTGAATGTTTTAAGGGGATTTTAAACATTTATCTTAAATTTTTAAATTATAAATTTAATTCAGGTTCACTTATATCTAAATCATGGATCCACACCCTCTAGCTCCAACCACTACACCTCCACCCACTCCACCTTGAAACCCCCCACCTCCACCACTTGCACCTGATGGTGCTTTCTTTCGAGAACAAGTCAATGTGAATCTTAGAACCATTCAAGATCAAGTTAACGCTATTCAAAATGAAGAATGTGTTCACCCATTATTGAGGCATTTTGCATAAAAAATGCAAACTGTTGTTGATGCATGTAGGTCCATGGAAGTGGAATTAGATGAGCATCAATGATGGCTAGAGGAAAGGAGACAGTCCCAATATAAACAAGAAAACACAAAGAAATAAATAGATGTTATTGAGAGCTGCAAAACTTTATTAAGACAATGATATTATATTTTTTAAAAAATTATCTTGGTTGGATATTTTATAAAGAATTTTGTTGGATGTATATTTTATAAAGAATTTGGCTAGATGGATATTTTTAGTGTTCAATTTATGAATATTTAATAGTATAATGATGAGACAAACATTTAGTAATAAATAATAAATAATCTATTAAATAGTGTTTGTTAATATATATATATTATGCATATATAGTGTTTATTCATGCATCATGGCTGATGGATGACTTATTTTTTGATCATAATCATTGTATATATTTAGAATGAAAAATATAATTAACATTTATCTTGATGTCTTCTAAGGATTTTGTTTGAAAGTTGCATAATGTTCTTGTTTATGTACCATGATTGGAAGATAGTGATTCTTATTCATGATGATTTTATGGTCTTTTACATGAATGATCTAATGAAATGTTATTAAAATTGAAGGTTTTAATGGAATGAATGTTGAATTGAGTTGTAATGGTTTTGTTTTATGGTTGTATCACTTCTTATTCTAGAGCCTATCCCAACATGGGAAAACACTCTTTAGGTCTCAACTCTCTCTCTCTCTCCCTCTCTCTTGGGTCTCTCCCTCTCCCTATCTCCCCCTCTCTCCCTCTCCCTATGTCTCTCCCTCTCACTCTTAAGTTCCTCCCACCCCTCTCTCTCAAGTCTCTTAGAGCTTCCTCTCTCCCTCCCTTTCTCCCTCTCAAGTCTCTCTCTCTTCCTCCCTCTCAGGTCTCTCTCTCTCTCGTCTCTCTCTCCCTCTTTGCCTCCCACTCTCCCTCTCAACTCTCTCTCTCTCTCTATCAAGACTTTCTCTCTCTCCCTCTCACTCTCAAGCCCCCCTTTGTCTCTCTCAAGTCTCTCTCTTGGACTCTCTCCTTCCCTTTCTCCCTCTCAAGTCTCTTTCTCTCTCTCCATATCAAGAATCTCTCTCTCCCTCTCTCCCTCCCTCTATCCATCTCCCTCTCAAGACTCTCTCCCTCTCTCCCTCTCTCCCTCTCTCCCTCTCAAGTCTTTCTCTCTCGCTCTCTCTCTCCCTCGCCTCTTCTCTCTCTCTCTCCAAATTATATATATCTCTCTCTCCTTCTCTCTATACCTCCCTCTCTCGCCCCCCCCTCTCTCTCTCCCTCTCAACTCTCTCTCCCCATTGCTCTTAGGTATTTCACTCCCACTTCTAAGGTCTTTCTCTCTCCCTCTCTCAAGTACCTCCCACTCCCTCTCTCTTTCTCTTTCTTGTGAATTGGCCGCACATCAATAAATATATATAAATATACTATATAATATATATTACATAATATTAATAAAATATATAATATTTCATATATATACTATATGCTATATCTAATAATTAATATGTATACTATATATAATATATAGTATACTATACAAAAAAAATGTATTATAGAGTATATTATTTAATAATATATATTAATATATATAACATAATATTATATATTATAATAATATAATATAATATAATATAATATTATATATTATATTATTATATAATATAATAATATATGTACTATATAATATAATAATACATAATATATAATATACTATATAATATATTATATAATACATAATATTATATATTTATGTTTTCTAAATATATGGATTATAAATACATAATACATATTATATAATATTATGTATTATAAATAATATAACAAAAATATACTTAACGAATATCCATCGACTAATGGATATCCATTTAGGATTTGGTTTGGGATTCCATGACCTGGAAAGTCAACCCCAAAAATGTGTTTTTGAAAATTTGTTTAGTTTTCCGAAGTTTGCCCTTGTGGCTGACGACTTTTTTTTAATTCGAATTTCATCAAGCAAAAAGGGTTTATAGAAATTTTTTTCAGCTTTCCACCAATATAACTTTTGTCTTATTTTGAATTAAATAAATAATTATTATTGATTTTCTACCTACATTACGTCTAAAGTCCTGATTGATAGGCTAATTGAAAAACTTCTATAACTTTAAAACTACGAAACTTTTTTCTAATCTACAAGATGCACTAGATTCCATACCTCACATACTATAGGATAAAAAATAAAATGAATTTCATAATTTTTTGACCAAGTTATGGTGGTTAGACACAAACGTTTTAATAATTTTAAAAAGTTCTAGTAAGAAAATCATAACTAATTATTTATGTGGAAAAAAAATATAAAAATAAATCTGGCACATCTGAACATGAGTCCTCTACTTATATTTAAAAATTTAGAAATTATAATTATGTTTTTCTTGTACTTAGGGTGGTCAAACACACACCTGCTTCTTATCTTTTTCCTCAAAACTTAGTACCACTGCATTGAAATTTCATTTTTTCTCAAAACAAATTTATTTTTTTCCAAAAAAGGACTAGTAGCCTAGAAACTACATTCAATTTTCTACAAATTTTTTTCTTATATATTTTTCAAATTATGTCAATAACCTATTCAAATTTTTGTGTCAAGTTGACTAACTTTGATTTTCTAAAATTTCATCACCACTTAGAGGCCTAGTTTGGACCCCCATGATCCTGCACATACCCAAGAAAAGATTTTTACAATTAGAACTCATGAAAAAATAAGATGACACCACAAGAATGCAAGTTGTGCTATGCAAGGTGGCCATACAAGATGCAACAATGTAAAAATGAAAAATAATAATGTAAAAATGTATTGTTAAAAATGTTCAAGGAGTCTTTTTCAGTTTATGTAAGGTCAATCACTTAGAGAACATTGTGTCTAATGTCTCCAAGAGAGGACCAATCAAAGAATAGTAAATTCACAACTTAGGGGATGTAGTGCATCACATCAAACCACCAAGAGGAAAGTAATATGCTAAGAAAGATCACACTTATGAAGGACATCACACCCAATGTCATCCACAAAGTAACAAACACATCATATAAACAACAAGGCTGCACTAGGAACCAATAATACAAATGAATTATGGTAATGTATGCCCCATACTTTAAAGGAATTGCTACACACTTGTCTGTGAGCAATTACTTTAAATTAGAAAGGAAAGAAAATGCAAAAGGAAAGCAAGACATGAGAGCCAACTTGGAAAGCCCTATGCCAAGTCATATGTTTTGAACTTAGGCTACGTCATGTCAAGGAAAATGAAAAGAAAAATAAAGAACGAGAGTTTTCCCGTAGAAAAGAAAGCACACCAAACACATAAGGGATCTATGGATTTGGGGTTAGTATGTTCATTGCTACAATGTTTTTATTAAAGAGCTCGAAACTGTCATCATTCCCTAAAGCACATAGAATGAGAAGAATGACACATAGAAAGTGAAAACAAAAGAAAAGGAAAATTCCATTTTGGGTCAACATGGAAGAGACATTGCAGTCTCAACACCTTGCATCATCCCCAAAAGAAAAAAAAAAGCAAAAAGAAAAAAGAAACAAAAGAAAATGAAAAATCTTTTGGTTCAACATGAAGGAGACATTTTAGTCTCTCAATGCCTTGTGTCATGTCCCAAAAGGAAAAACACAAGAAAAGACAAAAAAAAGGAAAAAGGGACCTTGTGGGTCAACATGGAAGAGACATAGGGCATCTCTAAACTTTGCGTCATTCCCAAAGAAGAACACAAAACAAAAAGAGAAAAGGAAAAGGACCATTTGGGTCAACATGGAAGAGACTTAGGGCATCCTACAATTTGTATCATCCCCAAAGGAGAACACAAAACAAAAAGAGAAAAGGACAAGGACCATTTGGGTCAACATGGAAGAGACTTAGAGTGACTCTATGCTTTGTGTCATCCCAAAAGGAGAACACAAAACAAAAAGCAAAAGGAAAACAAGGCAAAAAGTGATGTATGACATATAGAAGAATAGAGGTATGAATAGAAGATGTGTACAATGAGATAGATAATATAAAACACAGGATACGAGGGAACATGATACACACATAAAAAGGAAAAACAAAAAAGGAAATAAAAATGCTAGCAAGGCATATGCAAATCAACCATCTAATAGGTTGTCTACCTCCCAATCATGATCATTGTACTGCAAGGGCAGTTGACTATCCAATGGAGGAATTGCAAGTGCCAAGCTAGGAGAATGACCAAGTTGTGTAATTTGTATAAGAGATTTATTGTCTAAACTCATAGAAGAGGAGAATAAAGAATTCAAATTATTCTACAACTCTTCATTGATTTTAGAAATCTCTTCATTGTCATCTTCATCTAAATTAATTAAAACAAGAGGATGAAGAGTAATCTCCAAGGAAGGATGTATCAACAATGGAGGTTGTTGTATAAGTTCAGTTTGTTGTGAGGGTGGTGATGGACTATCTTGTGGTGGATTAGGAGGATTATCAGGAATTATTTCTATCAATGGTGGAGGTTGGTTTTCTTTATTGTTTTCAATTTTCATTTGTCGAGTGAGAAAATGACGACAATGGCGACACTCTCTAGCAACCTGATTTCGTTTAATTCTATTTTGAAGTTGTTTGGATGTAAGAGTGGATTAATAAACTATAGGCTCCTTTGTTTCAGAAGGATATGGATCAATCACTTTCTCCTTAGCTTTATATACTTGTTTGATATGTGGTGGCAAGGTTGGATTAATTTCAACATCTCTTGGTCTCTTAGACAAAGAAGTTGAAGGATCGAATTGTGATGGGGTGGGTAAAGGTTGATCATTGTTAGAGGTAGGTTGAAGCATGGTCTCATCTATAATAGAAGATGTGGAAGTGGATGGGGATGTACCATGAAGAGAGAATTCAACTATCATTTTGGCTTTAAACTTTTGATATGCTATGAAAAATAAGTCCTTTCAAGGTGTAATGGGTTCCATGGGTTTAGGCCAAAAGGCTTCTAAGGAAAAATTTACTTTAGAGGATAGGGGATTAAATCAGCTATAGTGGACAATAAAAATTTCATTTTCATGTGGAAACTTCAAAAAATTATGAATGACTGATGGGACCACTTACATTGAGCGAAGCCAAGGGTGGCCTAACTGCAAACAAAATTGGTTGGATTGTGAAATGATAGAAAATTTCACATCTAATGTTTCCAATCCTATTTGTAAGGGTAGCATGATCAATCCAATTGTAGGGAATGCAAAACCATTGTGTTTTTTAATCCATGTAGTTGCTTTATCATAAGTATCTTGATATAAGTCATGCAATATTAGAAATTCCTTTGTGATCATATTTTCACCACAAGTAGGATCTATTAATATCCCATTAGTTGGCTTATCATAGATTCAGCCAGCTATTTAGAGAGGACCATCAGGAAGCTTTAGTAGTATGTCTCTATCAGAAAAAGTTATATCAAGAGATTTAGTGTTTTGGCCCTTACAAGGGATAACTTCTATCATAGCTACAATGTGATCCATAGGACTATTTTCAGTAACAGGTGGGGGTATATCATGTTATTTGTTTGTATCAATAGTCAGTACATCAATGTTTGAAGGTTTTCTAGTGTTGAAAAATGTAGTATGACTAGGCATAGGGTTGGTGAAAATTTGTAAATTTTGGCTAGGGGGTGCAATGGACTTATTGCCTTGATCATTAACATCCTCAATGGATGAATGGCCTGAATCAATGAGATCTTGAACTAAATGTTTTAGATGTTTGGAGTGTTTAGTTTCATGTCCATTTTGGTGATGAAAGTGATAATAAGTGTTAAGATTGAAGTTGGGTGGTAATGGCTAGTTTGGATCAAGGGTCTAACAGGTGGCAAGGTGAGCATGTGTTTTTAAATTAAGTGGTTTATTGTATTATGGAGGGTTTTGGGTAAAGGAGTGAATTATCTCTTAGGATCCCCATAATGATAAGGCACAATTGTCTTAACAACTGTTGATGGTGTTTTCTGCACAGCAACAACTCAGACAGAATATGATATCCTATCTCTCTTGAAAGGTTATTTTCAATAACGAATCACTGAAAATCACCCCAAGGTCTCTCGGGTGTTAGGTCATAACAATGCATAAAATAACTCAGATGAAATGTGAGTTTGCTGGTAATCACAATCAGACCTTACTACAAGCAAACTGAACCCTTTCAATTTATCAGATCTGACAATATGATGATCTTGAATCCTAAATCTAATTGAATAATAAAGAAATTGCAAAAGATAGGGATGCAAGGAAGTAACGAAATATAAACTATTGCAAGGACAAGCAATGCAAATGACATATATCTGTAATGGACCTATCTTAAATAACCAATTCCTGTTCGACCCACAAGGCAATCTTACAAGAACAGTGCAATCTTCTGAGGAATACAGATTTTCAAATCATAGACTTGCATCTACAACCGAACTTAAGCACATTTGAATATACGGTCCAGGTTGACTTTACCAGCCTACTACAATCAGATAGTTACTAGGAGTATAGACCAGAGATAGCTAGAAACATTCCAAATATGAAATCACATACAACATTTATCCAACTAAACTAATTTGTTTCTGAATATTAAACCCTAGATCTTCAAGCAATTTAAAAGATAGAACAAAAGGAACCATGCAAGATGAGATAACACAAAGGATTTCACCAGGAAAACCACAATGCCTCCAATTGTATTAATCACCAAATGCTGCAACAATTCAACTGTTCTGAATATGGTATTTGCTTCAAGAAATTCTAAGACTTTAACTATTGCTCTTGCTAATCTCTATTACTGTCTTGCTACTGTCTATAACTGATTTCTTCTAACCCTTACAATGAGGAAAAATGCCAATTTATCAAATTTCCCCCAAAACATGTCGGCCCAGCCAAACATTTTTACAAAATAATCAAAACCGCCAAAACAGGTCGGCCAAGGAAACAAACTAAGGCACACATTTAATGCCATCATCCAAGTCGGCCAAGGTACAGTCCCCAAGGAAGTCAGGTCCAATGCATGCCCTATAATAATAGGGAAGCACAAATCTCGAGATAAGCACTAACTGCTGCTTCCTTTGTCTTTCCTCCGCGCTGGTGACCCTTGGACCTTCGAGAATATCCCCTCCAGCTCAGCAATAGGTGGCAACGGCAAAACCCTGAGTCTGCATTTAATTGAATCAATTCCCTCATTGGACTGCTCAACAGTTTTCTTCCAGTCCTTCATGCTGGTCATGTACCTGTCTATTACTGCCAAGTAGGTAGCTGCATCATCAAGCAAATGGGAGGTGACGACTCCATCAGATTCTGGGGAATAAACCTCATGCCACCATTCCTTTAGTTGATCTAAGCTCAGATATTTGGGAGCTATTTTCTTCCTCCCTGTCACCACCTCGAAGAAAGCAATGCAACCATCATAGATTGCAGTGAGGTCAGCATCAATGGATTTTCTCCATTTTTGTATCTTCTTCAAGCCTCCCTGCCTGATCTGCAATGCCTCGAACCACTCCCATGGTTCATCCAATCTGGCTGAGGGAAGGATTCCATCTTTGCCCAATTGCTCCTTGCCATGTCCTAAAATAATCCTTGACTTCTGCAGCAGGAGGTCAATATCACTCTTATCTTGAGACAAGATGCTCTCTAATAGCTCCTTTCCCCGGACTGCATCCTTGCCCACAGACAAGATCTCTTTGATAGCTTCATCTCCTTGTGTCTGGACACCCATTAACCAATCTGTGGCAGCCTGAGCGGAGGCCTTCATCTTTTCAATTCCGGAGATTGTTTCTTTGGGCAGAAATCCTGGAGTAGCAGAGGAGGAAGGATGGAGAGACTGTAGAGGCTTCATTACCTCCTCCAGACATTTCCTCAATCTTTCATTTTCTCTTTTCAGCTCTCGCTTTGACTGGGTCTCCTTCTTTAGTCTGTCCATAATCACAACACTTGATCCTTCAAAATCCTCAATATCTTGCTCTAAGGAGGCCAGCCCAAGGTTAATGGTTTGGACGTTGTAATCCTGGCCTGTTACCTCATCTCTCGTTTTGTCTGCAGCAGGGGTGGCAATGTGAACTACTCGGTTATGCACTTCATCTCTTTCTACCCGAGAAATCACCTTTGTAGCCTTCTTCTTCTTCCCCTTACCAATCTGAGACAACATTTCATCCCAGTTAAGAGGAGTGTCTTCTACAATCACCTGTTTCTAATTTGCAATTTCTTTCTCTAGCCAGTCCGGGGCTACGGGGTCTGTCCGGATTCCCTCTGTTCTGGTTTCTCCCGGATCCTCTGTGGCTTTCTCCCCTTCTGCAGCTGTCACCTCGACTTCCTCCTCAGCTGTTGCCTTGTCATCTTCTTTCTCTGGAGGTTGTTCACCTAGATCAGCCTCCTCAAGTTCCAATCCTAGATGCACCGGTGATGGAGTCTGAGTAGGTAGGCTTTCCTCCGGTTCCTGTGATCCGCGGCCTTTCTCACTCTCTGGAGAATCCTCGTACTGCACCAAGGGAGAAGTGTGCCTTTCCTCTGTTTCCACATCGAGCTCGGCAGCCTCACTGAATAATGTTCCTTCTTTGAATGGTCCTATCTCTCCGCTGATTTCCTGCTCATCCGGATTCTCCGGTTCTAGTATGCTTTGTAGAGGAGAAACAGGCTTGTCCTGCTCAGTGACTGGCATCATTGGAGAAGAATCATTTGGTTGTGTAGCATCCTTAGGGGAAGGAGTCCTGGATTTTTGGGTATACACCTTAGTCTTTTCCCCTCCGGAGCTCTCCACATCAACAACTGGAGGTTCATCCTCCGAAGCAGTTTGGTCTTTCTTCTTTGCCACCCTTGTAGTCCTGGTTTTCTTTGGTGGTGGAGGAGCATCTTCCTCTTCAGCTTTCTCTATTTCTTCCTCGTTTGAGGACTTGCTGATTGTCAGAGTCTTCCACCTACGTTTGCCAATTGGTTTCTTTTTTGCTGTAGGGTCAGTCCCCTTAGGACCTCTGACTTTGATCTTGAAAGGGGAGGTTTTAGCCGATTTCCCTTTAGGGTCCTCTTCCCCGGATTCTTCAGAAGTGGACATGGGGTTGAGATTCCCCATCAAATCAAAAGTACAAGGCACATTAGCATTCTCCAACACCTAGACCTTATGTTTAATCCAAGAAAAGGTAAATCTCAGCACTGGAGCCATCAAGTCTTCCAACTCTGTCACCTCAGGCTCATTCCAATCAATATCTGCCACTGACCTGTCCTTAATGGGCTCATAGACATGGTCTTGGACCATTTTTCCATCATCATCCAGCTGATCCAGAATTAGCTTCACATTATACTGTCTAATTGCCTCTACTGGCAGCCGGGAATACTTTTTCCTCCTTGCATCAAGGTCATCCTTGATGTTGACCCAGTAGTCCTCCAAATCCTCCTTATGCCTAAATTCCTGGGTAGCTCTCTTCTGTGCCTCTCCGGTTATATCAAAGTTCATTCTCTTTGAATGGAAAGAGAATCCATATGTGGCCAACTCCTCACCTGCAGTGTGAGCCGATTGGATGGACGGGCACATCTCCCCTACGCCAATCCCAAGAGGGAAGTCACCTCCAAATCCAGTCTTATGCTTCTCCCTCTTCACCACTGCATCAAACTCACAAATCTGCCTTACGACCTCTAGTAACACGATGTGGTCAGTGGGATACCTGGGAAATCTATAGGGTGCAATAGGGCATCCATCAATCCGGAGATAAGTGAAGGTGGGGAACTGGATAAACCATGCCCCGTAATTCTTGATCAGCCCCTTGGCCCTGTCGGACAGTCTAATATGTTCTGCATTCTGAAGGGTCTGGGTAATGTGCATTGTAAAGGCATCATTGTCCCTCCTGTAATCTTTGTGTCCCAAATGTAGCTCCAGATAGACATCATATATAATATCCTGCCCAATAGTTCCCATCGGAGTCAGTCCCTTGTAAGGATAGGAGATGGCCAGTACATACATGATGTAGGAGGACATGGTGAACTTCTTTGACTCCAAGACATTCCTCAGTTGTTTGTCTATTTCCGCACTGATGAGACCTGCCCAGTGATAGTTTGTTCCCTGACTCATCTTGGTGATCACATGGACCATCCAATTCTCCAATACTCTGGCAATCCTCAGTCCGGCCACCCTGCTCAACAGTGTGATGGCATCATAGATATCCGGCCTGAATTTCACCCTGTGCAATTGTTTGGGCAATTTAGAATGGTGAGATTTTGGCTTCTCAAGCCATGAATTGATGATCTGCTGAGCCTTAACTGGCTCGTTCTCATAGTATGTTCGAGCTGTGTCAATGTTTAAGGCACAGACCGAGGGGAGATCCGGCATGCTGAAGGCCCGGGCAATGGAGGCAGGACTGAAGTTGGCCAAGACTCGTCCCTTAGTGCTGACCACCATCTGTGTATCAAAAGCGTATTGTCTAGCACACTCCAAAATCAACTCATAGCACTGGACAGCTAGAGGGAACCCTGCCACATGCACCAATCCTGAATTCATCATTCCTTGCCTCAAGGCTGATTGGTCCTTCTCAATCCTGAATTCATCATTCCTTGCCTCAAGGCTGATTGGTCCTTCTCAGCTGTTCTTTGTTTGAACTCCTCGTACCGCCACATGCCAACGTTGGTGTCAGATATCTCAGTCCACACGGAAGATATCTTACTTTCTGGAACCTGACTCTTCATGTCTAATCTCAATCTCTCTGTCTCAGAAACTTAAGATGCCCCTACACCACCTTTGGACTTCCCAGCAGCAACTTTGCTTGATTCGGCCTGCACATTCAGGAATTATCATTAAAATCCAATTATTGAGCTCATATCAATCCAAAGGGTTATCACACATCATATAAATCCATTAAAATCCATGGCTAACTGCTAATCTTTAGAGATCCGAAAAAATCAGACAATCCGGGAGAATCGCGAAGACCGGAAAAATACCGCCAGGGCGGAATTTCGGAGAAATCCGACCCAGACAGATTCCTACTACCAAAGCACCATTAGTCAGATAAATCATTAATTGCGCATGGAAAATCGAAGGATAATCATTAAATGCATTTATTGGCAACAAGAAATAAACATAAACAATCATTCCATCAATCATATCATCAAAATATACAAAAGAACACAACCAGACAGGAAATCCGAAAAAATCCGTATGGAACGGATTCTCGCGGACAACCCAAAACATGCCGGAAATTATCCCAGTCTGCGGAATAAACCCAAGCCAGGAAAATCCAGGAGTAAGGAAATTCCGCGACAGCCTCAGAAACCTGAAAAACGGCAAAACGTGCACCAAAACTCGAACGACCGCGTGATCTCTACTACCTGAGCTCAAATGATCCTAAAACCAACGATAACCAACAATCTCAAGCAATGCAAAGGACCCAACTCCCAAAAGCCCTCAAAAGAAGGATCCCCATGCTAAAAAGATGATGCCCTAAATCGAACGACTGAATTTCTACCATTAAAACCAGAGCAAGCTTTAGGGTTAAAAAATATCGGTTCAGGATTACCTAAAAGCCCTCTAATCCTTATAGGATGGGAAGCCAACACGATGCGGGGCGAAAGTCACTCAAGCACGAGATGAAATCATTGTTCTAGCCGAGACACCAAGGAAACCCTAACCTCACAAGATAACACACTTTACGCCCGAAACAAACAAGCAGTTCGACCCAGAACGCCGTCTAAAGGACCCATACGTAATCAAAAAGACAAACAAAGCTCGTGGGGCATGGGAGATGGGTTTGATAATAAAAATGGATCAACCC
>VDFB02075699.1:0-11369 GCA_007258455.2 Sequoia sempervirens | reverse complement strand
ACTTTTAAAAAATATAAAAACTCGTATGTCTGACCACCTTAACTTGGTCAAAACTTCATGAAATTCAATTTTTCTTTTTTTAATCCTATAGTATGTGAAGCATAGAATGTGACACATGTTTTGGACTCAAAAAATGTGATACCATTTGAAAGCTATAGATGTTTTTCAATCAACCTATCAATCAGGACTTTAGTCGTAATTCAAATAGAAAATAAATAATAATAATTTATTAAATTCAAAATAAAGAATAATTTATATTGGTGGAAAGCTAAGAATCTCCTTTAAAAACCCTTTTCGTTTCATGAATTTTGGGTAAAAAAAAGTCGTCAGCCACATACCTTATATATACCCATCATATTGCCACTTTTAGGCCTATCATGATCTTGCACATACCCACTTATGGAATCAAGATCTGGAGGTTGGTGGATCTTACCCTCAAAGCCAGACTTCACAGCGAGACCTATGGGGGGTGTCACCAACTCAATTTTTGGGGGCTCTGGAGACCCATCCACAAAGCCCGATTCCACGAACATAGTTCTAGGACCTTTTAGAGGGAGGAAATGTTGCAATTATAGTTGATTGATTGACACCTCTATTTCACAATAAAAATAAAAGATTAATGTATTGCAACATCCAATGCCAACTGGTAGACAACTTAGAAATATTGATAATCTAGCAACCATTTTACTATTTTGATTAAATGAAAATGGGTATAACCATTCCACTTTTAATATTGTCTAAACAATAGGAGATACAACAAGAATAATAGAAATGATAAATGCAAATGTATATATCCCTATATGTACATTTGTTTATCTTTGAGGTTGCTTATATATGTATGCATGCAATTTTTTTCTATATTTCTATAAATACCTATATGAAGATATTTGTATATGTTGCTAGCTGGTACCTTCATCCTTTTTAATGCAAACAATAGGATACACAACAACAAGAATGAAAATGATTTAAAATTAAATATATGAATTTAATTTTCCCTTTGTCTACACATTTAAAAAAACACATATAACCAGATATATATATCCATATGTACACATGTATATATTTATTTATATATACACTAGTATATCTAAATGAATGTGTATACTATATTTATTCCTGACTATGTACTCATTGGCATGCCAATCAAGGACTTCTGCAAAAATGCACATAATATCAAAGGTGCACAACAAAAAGGAGAAAAAATAAGCAGAGGGTGAGAGTTTTAAAAGTCAACAATATGTTTTAAACATTGCAACCTATGAAAATATGCACACAATGTCAAAGGTGCATAGTGGCAAGAAGGGAAAATAAGCAGAGGGTGAAGGTTCAACAAGTCAGCAACATATTTTAAACATTGCAACCTATGAAAATATATATGCACAAGGGGATGTTTGCCACCTTGGAACAAAAAAGTATAATGCAATAGGTGGCATTTAACTATGTGCTATTTGTTTCAAATTTCCACCTGGATTTTTGTTAGCTTAGCCATGAGCAAAATTCCCTCTCGAGCTAGTGGTGAGCTTTTCCCAACAGCTAGTGGGGGGTTTCTTGGGGCTATTTATGACGACATGTATTTTTCTAATTATGTGGTTTAGCGGTGGTGGAGTTGGTTGGCTCAATACATGAAATCAAAATGGTAAGTGTTTACTCACGTGAGGGTTAATGCATCTTGGCGCTATTGTACTATGGCACTGGAGGAAGTAAATGCAATATTCAATGTTGCAGTATGGGAAAGTATACTCCAAAATGTGTAAGAAAATATATTGATTAAGTTGCACTATCGAAAGAGCCATTGTGGTCCTTTGGTATTTTTTACTCTTTTTAAACCAAAGTCTACATAAATATGAATAAAGATACCATACACATTTGTTTCGATATACATGTGTATATATAAATTACTGTTGGATTGTCAAACAAGCCACACTAGTCTTGGTTAGTATATATGGATATATATATGCCTATATGTATATTTTTAAATATGAAACAGGGAATTCAATACTTATATATATGTGTATATGTATCTGTCTATGTAAAAGTTGCAAGCAGCCTAAAGGTACAGATCAACGCCATGGTTGAAGTTTCTAGCAGTCTACAAAATTTTAGAATTTACAAGAGCTAAACCACAACAATCAACACTTTGTTACAAGGAGCTTCAAACAGATGAGGTAAAAAGAATATAATGAAACATATTGATACAAGACAAATAATCTATGTGAGATTTGGCTTGTCAATTCTAAATTCAAGCTACATTATTTGGAACAAAACACTATAGAAAAATATGTAAATTGTAAGAGAACTATTAGGAATATACTTAAGAACAACATGAAAATAATAGATGATGAAAAAATCAACTTTAAAATATGGAGTATATAGAAAAGGAAAACTACGATAATGAACAACTTGTTATGGGGAACTAAAAAAATAAAACCATGAAGAGCACTTTGTTATCACGAAATTCAAACAGATGAGTACAAAATAATATCATGAAACATATTGATACAAGACATATAACATGTTCTATCCAAACGAAATAACCATGGAAAAAATTTCAGACTTTTTAAAATTGAAAACAATCCTTGTTACAAGAACAATAGAATAACCTGTTACAGGGAGCTTCAAATAGATGAGTGGAAAAGAATATCATGAAACATATATTGATAGTCAAACAAATGAGGGAAAAAGAATATCATGAAACATATTGATACAAGACAACCAATCTATGTAATAGTTGGCTTGTCAATTCTAAATTCATAATTTTTTTGTAATCCTTATTGACCAATGAGCAAGATTTAGGAACATTCTTTGTTGAAGAGGTAAGCTCCACATTGTCATAAAAAAACCTAAGCAAGTCTTCTCTATTTCTCTATAATATTTAGTGCCAAGTAATGGAGCTCGAATTCCCAATTAACTCTGTGGCCTTATTAGGAAAACACTGAAGAACCAAGGGAAAATGAGAGATGATCAAAACCCAACATTGAATAGAACTTTTAAATAGGAGGAAATAATATCATAAAACATATTGATACAACACAAGAAATTTATGTGTAATAGTTGACTTATCAATTCTAAATTGGAGCCACATTATCTGGCACTAAATATTATAGACAAAAAGGGAAACTGTAAAAGATCTATTACAAAAACATAGATACATACATACATATATATACATATGTATATATGTATATGTATATGTATATGTATATGTATATATATAGATATATATATATATATCTATACATATCACTGATTCTGGAGCACAATAGTTTTAAAACCCTCCAATCTACTATAAAACAGAGGCGAAGCTAATGATTTTTATAGTAGTCTTCTATCAAACCAACACCACAATGCCTCTTTCGACAATGTAAGTTCATAATCAATATATTTTCTTGCACATTTCGGGCGTATGCTTTCCAATACATACATACACACACACACACACACACATATATATGTATGTATGTATGTATATATATGTATGTATACATACATATATATACATTGTAGGACCCTAAATCTGCATTGGATCAAAAACAAAAACCATTAGTATTGTTAGTAAACCAAAGCAAACAAAAGATCCCCTATAAGATTCATTTAATCACAAGAATGATGCCAAAGAAACAAGAAAAACATAGAAGAGCATCATTCTAATGATCAAACTAGCATCTTATAGTGGATTGGTGTCACATGTGCTAGTGACCCTTTCCCAACCCTTGATCAAAGCTCAAGTTGTGTAAATGATGGAGATGATGGAGTGAAATGGACAAGATCAAATCTCAAATGAAGAGAGTAACCTTGCATAAAATTGTGGAGGATTTGCTCAAAGATGAAGCTTGTATTTAAAGATTTTCAAATGCTGAAAGTGTTGAAAATGGACCAATGTGGGACTAAAGATTCTCGCCAATGATAGGAGGACACTTGTCAAGTGGTGAGTGGTCAATGGTTGTGCAAGATTTGGGAAGAGTGCCCATGAGGAGGGAGAATTTGAATTTGAATTTGCAATGAATGCTGTTTGACCTTTGGAAGGGGACATGTAAGAGACATGTAAGGCCTCATAAATGCTCTGTTTGGGTGTACATGTCCACTTGGGGGGAAATTCAAACTTGGAGAATATTCTCCCTTTATGCCAAGTTGAAAATAAAGATTTTGATAAATCAATTAATTGCAATTTCATGTGCAAGTGGCCAAATCTAGAGAATGCAAGTGGGTGAGTATTTAATCAGGGTTAGATTAAATAGATGATGATTATGCTGATTTAATGCTGATTAGATGATTTTGACTTTTAAGGCTTAAATATTTGTTTTATTTAAATCAGAAAAGGATGGAAGATGCATGTTTGAGATTTTAATTAAATAAAGCTTGATTTATTTAATTAAACTATGATTGAGATTTTGATGATAAGAACCTGATTTACTAGGTGAATGGATGTGATGCATTTGATTTATTTATTGAGCGGATGAATATGCATAATGCTATTTTGACATGTCTACATTTTGCCCCTCTTTGAAGCAATGTACTTGTTGCGTTGGTTCAAAGAATAAACTTGCCGCGATCGAAATTTAAAAATTTTCTTATTTTTTGGATGCCCCAGCGGAAAGAAGTACACTAGTACATTGCCCCCTCGAGAGATCGAGCGAAAAGATTCGATTTGAGGGTCGATCTCGCGATAAAGAGGTTCAAAATGGATGGTTATGGATGATGATGCAAATGAGATGATTTTAAGATGCTTAGAATAACAAATCTATATTATCCTAAACAACTTAAGTGATGATATGATATGAGATGGATGAGATGGACGATGCGATATGTTGTGATTATGCAAATGGATGTTTCATGCATATGCTTAGACTAAGAAATCTATATTATGATGATGATGCAAATGCAATGCATGTGAAATGATCGATGTTTCCTATTATGTATGATATGAATGATATGTGGTATACTAACAATTTTCTCGATGTAGGATGGATGCATGATGGATGCAGGATGGATGGATGCATTGGTGATGATGATTAACTATTCATGCTGGATGTTAGTGCGGAAATGAAGAAATTAGATGATGACAAGAGGATCCAACAAGTCCATGATTGGTTGAGACTTTATTAGAGATGATGATGATAGATGATGATGATGATGATTTGCTTATCAAGGATTGGGATTTTCAAAGGGTCACTTACTTTATGTTTGATAACACACTAAGCATGATGCATCAAGGTATAAAGAACCAGGATGGCGTTGTACCTAGTGTGATGGACTTTGACTTGACAAATAGATAGGAGTATTCTTGTTCACACTTGACATACGGAAACCTTGCTAGGATGCACTTTAGAAGTCTCAAACATCTCGCACCAAAACACGGAAAGGTATAACCAATCAATGCAATAGTCAACAAGCTATCGAAACATCCTCCATACATATCTAACAAAGCAAGTATTCACCAAGTTATTTTACAAGAACGCCCAACAAGCACAACAGACAAAAATAATGATCGTTGCCCCATTCCTATCTCTCTAAATCCTTCGTTCGGATATCATCGAGAGGTCCTTGGAATGAGCGCAATAAGATAAATCAAAAGAAAAGATCAAGTACGCAAACAAGTCAATGTTCTTCATACCTTAGCCAAAGGGATGTGTTTTGATAGGATAAGAATCCAAGGTGATATCCAAAATGATGCCCATTGTCGAAACAATATATCCTAGGACATGCATTGTATAGGATGATGATGGTTTGATAAGTTGATTGATAGGATGTTGATATAAGGTCGACTGACATGTTTGCGACTGATCAAGAGTTTGATTTTGTTTTAAAGATTTGTTGTTTCGATTTTGATTTTGCGATTGAAGCTTGCTTTTGCTGACTGCTATGATTGTTTCTGTTTGCGTTGCCAAAGGATGAAGGTGATGATCAGTTTCTTATGGATGATTGATTATTGCGGGTGCAAGCGAGATGAGATGGATGGATTTTTTCAAATATTTGGATGTTTTTTGACGTTTTTGGAATGTTTTGAGGCTGTTTTTGGTGTTTTTTTGGATTTTGCGATGTTTTTGATTTTTTGATTTTCTTGTGTTTTTGGATTTTGATGTTTTTTAAATGTTTTTGGATTTTGATGTTTTTCGAATGTTTTTGGATTTTGATGTCTTTCAAATTTTTTTGGATTTTGATGTTTTTTGAATGTTTTTGGATTTTGATGTCTCGGGGGCTGATCAAAGATTAGCCTTGCCTACGTTTAAGCTCAAAGACGTCATAGTTTGGATTCCAATTTTTTTGATGTTTTCTGTTTTTGACTTGTTTTTTGGATTTTTTTGATGTTTTGAATGTTTTTGGATTTTCTGATTTTCTGATGTTTTTGGATTTTTTTTTATGTTTTGCATGTTTTTGGTTTTTTGATGATTTTTTGATGTTTTTGGATTTTCGCATGATTTCGACGATTTGGATATGGATATGTGATATCAGTGCTCTGTTTGAGGATTTTACTAAAAACCAAGCTAAGGTTGATTGATTGGATCAATGGATGGATGATGATGATGATAACATTGTTGAGGATGCACAACAACGCAATGATAGTGTTATGCAACACAAGGATTTGATGGGATTGATGATGATAACATTGCTGAGGATACTCAACAATGCAAGGACTGGATTGATTAGGATTGATAATGATAACATTGTCGAGGATACACGACAATGCAAGGATAGTGTTAAGCAACACAAGGATATCCTGAGATGATGATTTTTTGATTGGATTTGATTGATCGTGTTTGATGAAGCTTTGTTTTGAACAAAAGATGTTTGGATGATTTGATGTGACGTTTGACGTGTAGCTTAGATGCGACTGATATCGATTGATGTTTGATGAAAGATGAAGACTGATAAGGAATGTCTTCTTGTCAAAATGTGTCATGGGCTAGTGATACAAATGCTTTGACCAATTTTATTTCATGTTTTACAATGTTCGGATTGCCACATAAGGTGAAGGATATAGATCAAGATTTATTCTTGAAGCAAGATGTACATATCTGCCCCCAATGTCTAGCAATGTATGGAATGCAATGGATGGATGCTCGGATAAGTGTATGGATGGATGGATATGGTAAGCATGCAAAGTATGCCAAGGATTATCTTGCGATAGGATAAGGCGCTCGAATAATGAATGCTCATTAGGATAATGCTTCATGGCTCAGATAACACAGGATAGGATAGGATCAATGAAAATGACCCATGTCAAGATGTTTGTCGTAAGCAAGCGTAAAGTGTGCTCCAAAATTTCAGCAAGATCAAGATAACTAAGATGATGGATGCAAATAGATGTGAATGGATTGGATAAATGGTTCATGGATGGATGGATTTATTATGGATAAGATGGATGGAATGCTCGATTTATTATGGATGGGATGCGATGCTTTCATCTGAACTGGCGCACGTAGATGCTTGATTCCACACATGACGCCTGTTTGCCAGGTTTTCATCATGGTCTTGCCCAAAGCGCCGCCCATGCGGTTTTCACTAGAGGACGATTTTTATCTTTACTGTTTTTAATCCTTTTTTTGATTTTTTTGGATTTTTTGATTTTTTTGATTTTTTTGTATTTTTCTAAAAGATTCATGTTGAACCATCTGGTGGTGTTGACGTAGATGCCCCTATCATAATGTGCCATCGATATCCTACTTGAAGGAGCTGCTTTGCTAAGATACATGCACTTGAATGGAACTTTTGGGATTCTTGATCTGCTTCGTCGATACCGGAGTTGACTTTGTCTTTGTGCGCACATCGCGATAGAGTGCCTTCAGAATCCTTATGATGAAGGGTCGTTGCCAATACATGGTCAATGTGAGAATTGGATATCATGCATGGAGGCGTGGATGGAGTGTGTTTAGGGATAAAAGATGGATCGGTTGACAGTTTGGAACCTTTAACTCTCCAAACTTGGGAAGATGAGCAATGATGGGTGGATACGGAAGTGTGCGTCGAATTAGGAACAATTGCTTGATATACTTTGTACGTCGCTTGAAAAGCCTACTTTTGATTTCATGGACATCCTTGATGGATATTTTTCCCTTTTTTATTTTGCCCCACAGTTTCTTTGACTGATGGAGTTTGATAGGGATGATCTTTCTTTGTATGCTTTGGTATCCATTTGTATTTGATTTGTCCATTATACTTCTCAGCATCTTTTGCTTTGATAATGTTCTTTGTACTTTGATTCAAATCTTTCTTTTGACGTTGGTCCCAATTCGTGGATGGGGTGATGGGTGGATGAAGATTCATGGCATGACTGGTTGTAGTATTGACAACAGCTTTATCATAAGGATTCTTCGTGCTCTCTATGTTGACATTTGTTTGAGACGAAGTTGCCCCCAGTATTGTGGAAGTAGTACCTCCATGCTTTGATTTTTCCTATTCTGAGATCTCTTGTAGAGAATGCACTCTCTGATAAATGACCACCGTAGGTGACGTTGTTTCAATTTGCTGCTCTGCTAACTCTGGATGTTTTATCTGACTTGTTTCCTTGGGCGGATAATGATGGATATCTTTATTCATGAGGTCCTTAATCTAAGTTTGGGACATATTTGATCCCTCGAAGGTTGACAAATCCGCCATCGGTGGGGAGTTAAGAATCTGCTCTTTTTCTCTCAGACAATCTTGTCAGATGAAACATAGGGGCTCCACGTGTCCATCCAAAGAAAGCATCTCATGGGTAGATGGAGTAGTATGTGCTACATGGATATGATCATCTTGCATAGATGGGAGAGTGTCCATTAGATTATTGTAGTATCTTGAAGATACAAATTCTTGATCTTGAATGATTTCGGAGTTGCTTTCGACATGCTTTAGATCAAGTTCCTGACATGGATCAGTTCCAATGGATGGATTGCTTATAAATGGTTCTTAGATGCCATCATTGTACATGGTAAGTGGTTCAATATCCCTCAAGTTTCGAAGTTCGCTATTCTTTCAGATTCGTGAATCATGCGTCAAAGGGGATCAACATAGTTTCGGAAAGGACCATTGCTAGACTCCAGGAAAGATTTTGATCATGCTTTGGAATAAATTTCTTTTGAGATATGTCCTCTAACCTCGTATGCATGTAGAGAAATTCCTTTTCAACATGATCATAGGTGAACTGATTGTGCATTATGTCAATTGGATCAAATAATCCTAACACTCCAAAAGAGATCACAAAAGTGGCTCTCGAATGATGGTGAGTTGATCATCTGATCAGATACATCCTCAATGTGATCATTGATGGATAGGTATTGATCATTATTTTGAATAATTGTGATAGAGAGATTGTGAATGTCTTCGACCATAGAGTCAAGTGATGTTGATATTTCTTGAATTGGCTCATTGTTAGGTATCATCGGTGGATTTTGATCACGATTGAAAAGTGACTCTTGACCTATGTTTATTTGATCATTAGATGAGGTAGACATAGTTTCAGTGGTGGATTGATCTTGATCATTATTCTCAAAAGTTGCCATTTTTTGTGTTTGTGCTCGTGTTGGTTGGGTAGCTTGAGAGGCTTGAATCCCTTGGTGGTAGGCTTGATGTGCTTTTAGTGCGATGCTACGATATTGACTTATTGCACTTGGTTTTGGAGGTAGTGGTGGTGTATTTGGAATCGTGTTGGATGCGGTGACAAGTGATTGAGATACACTTGGAGCGATAGTGAGTGTTTGAGATGTGATGGGAATGATAGTGGTGGTTGGAATGATTGAAGGTATAGTGATGGTTGGAATGACCGAGGTGATAGGTCCTTGGGAGATCGTATTTTGATTGGTTGGGATCAACGTTGTTGTTTGATTAGATACCATCCATTGGTGTGATGTCGATGGTATATTCAAAGGATTTGTCATGATAGTTTGATTGATGTTAGGTGGATTGATTTGGATGGCATGATTGGTGTTAGGTAAAGGGGGAAGCCCTAAACCAAGGAATGATGTTGGTAATGGTGGTGGAGATTTCCCTTGGCACAACGCCTCAACTATTTTGGAAAGTTCCGCAATTTGATCTCGCCAAATTTGTTCTTGATTTTGATCTTGACTCACTTGAGATAGTTGATTTGGATTTTTTTTAAGTGGATTTGGGATGCCTACTTGCGGTTTTTGAATGGGATTATGGAAAAATTGACTTTGGATAATGTTATGATTTGGGATGATGTTCAGATTTGGCATGATAGGATGAACATTGTTGGTATTGGGAATCATTTTTCCAAAGTGTTCTGAGTTAGGATTCATGTTTCGAAAACTTGCACTTGGTACATCCACATTTGGTTTGTAGGGATTTGGTGGAATGACGTTGTTTGTTTCAAGGCTCATGCATTGATTGTTTGGAGGATAAACTTGTAAGTTTGGACTTTGATTTAAATCTATCATGGGGAGATGTGTTCCAAAATTCAGATTGGGCATACTCACATTCGTTGTGCTATTGATATTCATAGGAGATAGTGATCCTATGTATGGATGTGAGTTTCCATAATCCCATGGTTTCGTGAGGCTTGGATAGTTTGGTTGGTTTGGACCGCTCATGATGTATGAATCTAGTTTATATTCCATGTTCTTCTTGTGTTTTTATCTTGTTGCAAAAGTAACCTCTAAGGTTCTTAGGACCAATGACGATATGGAGGATGAAATGTGTAAATGATATGAGTGTTGAACGTTTAAGAACTTTGGATCAATGCTAGACTTAGGGTTTGATTTTGATTGTTTTGATTTGGATGATGAACTTGTAAACCCTAAGATGTTGGATGTGATCTTATGATGAAATTGTTCAAAGGATTTCTAATTTAATTAAATGTATAAGAAAGGATGCATTCCCATACATCTAACTAAACAAATGATTTTGGTTTCAATGATGTGTCTAAGTCTAGAATGATGTTTTCAAAAGCTCTAAAGTTGTTTGAGGGATGAAGATGATAAATGTTTGAGATGGATGAAGTGTTTGATTTGATCCTAAGAGACTCAGAGAGACTTTGTTTACTAGGTCAAGGTATTGAAGAACACACTTTTCTCTAAGAGCAATCAAAAGACCAATATGACCAAAAGATATCGAGCACATGTGTGGGGTCCAATTTGTTATCTTTTCTTAATGAGTACTTTTTACCAAAAACACTCTTTGATTAAAGTTTCAAACTAATATGTCCAATTTCTTAATTTCTTTAAACCCCCACAAGATATTTTATGTGGAAATTCAATGAACTTAAGGCAAGGGTTTTCCTATTGTTTACTCAAGAAGACAAATTGAGGTATAATCCAATGCTTAGGAACCTCTAAGGACGTGAATCCCAAGGGAAAGCAATAGCATATGGATTGAGTCAATGATATTTATCTTCAAGAGGGTTTGAAATTTTGAGAATCATGTTGAATGTTTGTTTG
>VDFB02075698.1:0-12716 GCA_007258455.2 Sequoia sempervirens | reverse complement strand
ATTCCAAGTGCACCTTTCCAATCTTGTTTGTTTATGTCATTGTTTACTTGCATTCTTAGTTCATTTTGCATACATCACTATGTTTTCAAACAACTTGCATATCTTAGGTTTTGCATTAATAATCATCTTTCTTTTTCAGTTTATCGCATTAGGAAATTGTATTTAGGCATATTGCATCCATCCTTGCATTGATTTTGAGTGTAGACACTACGCATTTTGGTTCCATTTCTCTCCTTTTAGGTGAAAAACCCTAGAAGAGTTAGAGAACCCTTAGATACCAAAATGAGTGTCCACACTACCATACAATGGATACCCGCCTACATGCATGATATTCCTAGCCTAGTTATGCAAACTTGGCTCATAGTGAACTGAAAAGTGTAATCAGTGGCTACTTACACTATTTTGGCCAAAGATTTTATAATTACATATCAAACTCACTTCCTAAGAAATGGAGTGTCACTTCTAAGAAGTGGAAGTCGTGTGTTCACCCACCCCTTAGCTAGATTTAATAAATGACCACAAATACTCTATACAAGCTATACATAACATAATTCCAACCCATAAGGTGATGATATATCTAAGTTATCTTATTGACCAACTAGGTTACTCCCATCCATGGATTATCCTAAGGAACAACCAAAATAACCAAACATGTATATATAGTATTGCAAACTGGCATCTTCAACATAGTACTTCAATATAATATCATTTCTCATATTTTGTAATCCATTAAAGCATACACATGGTCTATGACAACCTAGGTATTTTACCAATACTCTATAATTATCTTGTTTAGCAAACACAACCACATATATATATATATATATTCTAGGAAAGTTCTGATACCGCCAAAGCAATTCACCATAGGAAAGTAATTATTAATTATCATAAAAATTCACCGCTACAAACTTTGATTTTATTAAAAATATTAAGGTAATTCCTGGCGCTGAATTTTACTTGATAAGAATTTTTCATCCGGCAATTTTCTTCGATGAATTTGTCGATACGAATTTTTCTGGATGCCATACATATATGCGTGTGTGTGGTTGTGTTTGCTAAACAAGATAATTATAGAGTATTGGTACAATACCTAGGTTGTCATAGACCATGTGTATGCTTTCATGTATTACAAAATATGAGAAATGATATCATATTGAAGTACTATGTTGAAGGTGTTAGTTTGCAATACTATATGTACATGTTTGATTAATTTGGTTGTTTCATATATATATATATATATATATATATATATATTCACCAAAATAATAAATTATCAAAGTTCATGCAAGCAAGCTCAACATAACATATAATCATCTTTTCCTCAAACACTTACATTCCTAAACAAATACGATTTCAACATAAAAAGAATAGAGAAGTAAAACAACATGCCTAGAATTATAGCTCCCAACAACGATATTGCCTCCTAAGATTATTTCCCATGGTCATGCTTGTTGCTCCTATGATCAACCTATCTCCAATCCTATCCTCTCTCAAAACTCTCAACAAACTACAAATTCTCAAAGTAATCTCTCTTTTCTCACTAATGCACTTGGCAACTATTTGCACATAAAAACTACAACAATGAACTTCAAAGAAACGAATGAAAGGAACGAATGCCAAAAGGTTAAGAGGTTGCCTCTACTTATACTAAAAATTGAGAAACTTATTGCTACAAACAAGCTATAGTTATCTGCCACCTTTTCTCTTATGATTTCCACCACTTAACAACAAAAACCAACTTCTCCTCTAAATGAGTCGACTAAGCCAATTGAAGTGAATTGTGGTTGCTCAAACAGTTGAAATGAAAACACATATATAGTCCCTAAAACTTCAACCTCTCTATTATGGATGAGTAACCATCTTTAACTACCAACAACAACTCTTTTACCGAGTCAAACATAGAAATGGTTACCTACAGGTTTCTTATCTGCATTGTGGTCGTTGGTTGCTTGCCACAACAAGTCGACTTCTTCTGATATCT
This sequence comes from Sequoia sempervirens, assembly GCA_007258455.2. Lineage (NCBI taxonomy): Eukaryota > Viridiplantae > Streptophyta > Pinopsida > Cupressales > Cupressaceae > Sequoia > Sequoia sempervirens. The sequence continues at coordinate 10,735 of VDFB02075698.1, read as the reverse complement.
TCAGCCAACTCGTGGCTTGACCAATTCATGGTTGTGCATGGGATTTTAGTGCAACAATTTTTACTTGCATTTGCATTCTACTACTTAACATGGCACAACATAATATTTATTAAATTCCTTTCAAATGTTTCCCAAATGCTTTCACTTATGCGCCTTCACTTGTAATAATATCAATCCATAATTTATGTGTTGTTATTTGCAATAATCATTCTCACATATGTGTGAGTCTATGCACAACATATGGTTAATACGTTGTTGGCTTTATACAAGCCTTTCACTATTTATTTGGTTTGCATTATATATGCATTGAATTTTACTTTATAACATTTTTTTTATATATAAAACATTATATATATTAATATACATATGTTATAATGTCATCATCATCATCATCATCATTATTATATATATATATACATATATATATATATATATTATATACATATATCATTTATTTTAATATCCATAATAAACACACATATTTATATATTCATTGATCGGTATAATATACAAAACATGTATATATATATATATGTGTGTGTCCTATATGTCTAATCGATATCCTCATGCATATGATATATCTATGTATGAGTATGCGTATGTATTTCTACCTACGTATATGCACCCACGTATATGCTTACATGCATGAGTTATTGCATTCACATACATATATACATTCTATGTATATACTCACTGATTAATAGATAAATATAAATACATGAAGAAGAACTTATACTCAATACAAAGATTTAGTCACATAATCCAACTAAGAAACAATCAAGAAATCAAAGATTAAAACCAAAACCATTACAAATCATCCCCAACCTATGACTCAAGGTTTACTTACCAATTCCCAAACTAACTCAACTCAACTTGAACAAACTAGGATGTGAGTGTGTGATAGCTCAAATAGGAACATTAGGGGTTACCAAACTAAGCTCCTCTTCTGAGTGATGCTCCCCCTCTCTTCCTAAGGGCTTGATTCTTTTAATGCATCCAACTTAGTGCATCACAATTGAAGTTAGCCGATGACATTACATTCATATGCATCATATATTTTCATGTTCAAAGCATTTAAAGTATCCACATTGCTTTGCACTTTCATTCATCACATTTTCCATCAAAACATACAAAACATAATCATGTATTAAAATATTTTAACTCATCAAAGTAACAATAAATAGGTAATAACACAATGGGGTGTAACATATTCCCCCCTTGTGAATCATTATCCTCGATGATTTTAAGTATCAACCATGAAACATAAAACATAACAACATTGTTTTTAAGAACTTTAAAAGTCTAGCAAAACATAAGGAAACGTTTGCTTCATCTCAGCATAGTCCTCCCAAGTGGCAGATTCTTCTACATGCCGATCCCACTAGAGCTTGCATTGCAAAACCTCTCTAATACATAGGTGAAGCCTACGTGTTTTGACTACTTTGGGAGGCTTGATTGTTACCACTCCTGGGTCCTGTAATTGTAAAAAATTCCAATCAATAACATGATTATCCCCTGGCATGTACTTGTTACGGTACGACACATGAAAGACATTATCCATCCTGGCAAGAGCTAGTGGTAAAGCAATTCAATAAGCAATAGGGTTAACTTATTTGAGAACGTCAAAAGGACCTACTTAATGTGGAGCTAGTTTGGATAAATTCTCAAACTTTATAGAACTCTTGTGACGCTTAACTCTTAACAAAACCTTCTCTCCTATCGATAAATGTTTGGGTACCCGTTTTGAATCTGCATAACTCTTTTGCCTATCATTAACTTTTGCTAGTCTTTGCTTAATTATACTAACTTTCTCCTCCATTTTTTATAGCATTTATGGCCCAAGGCTTGTCTTATCCTCTACCTTATCCCAACTTATAGGAGTTTGAAACTTCCTACCATACAATGCTTCAAACAGAGCCATCTTAATTATGGAATGATAAGAGTTGTTATACACAAATTCCAACAATGGTAGGTAATCTTCCCACTTGTATTATTGATTATTGATCCATGCAATACATTCTCAATATATCCTCTAACAATTGGTTTTCCCTTTCAGTTTGACCATCAATTTTTAGATAATATGATAAACTTATGTTCAACTATGTCCCAAGTGAAGAAAATAATGTTTGCCAAAACCTAGATGTCACACAAGCATCCCTATTAGAAATAATATTCTCAGGAATTCCATGTAAGCTAAGTACCTCCTGAATAAAATTTTGAGCTATAACAAGAGCTCCATCAGTTAGAATTTGTGGAATAAAATGAGCTACCTTTGTAAGCTTATCCACAACTACTAAAATTGCATTATGCTTATTCTTCGACATTGGAAGACCTTGCACAAAATCCATGCTAATGACTTGCCATTTCCTTTATGGAACTTCATAAGGATACAAAAGTCCTGCAGGGTGATGATGTTCTACCTTCACCCTATGACATTCTAAGCAACTTGCTACAAATCTTGTTGCATCCCTTTTCATTCCTTTCCAAAAATACAATGACTTTACTTTAGCTAACAACTTAGTTACCCCAGGATGTCCAAAATAAGGTGTGGTATGAACTTCTTTCCACAATATATTCCTTAATTCCTCGATGTTAGTGTCAATAAAGTCTTGTACCTAGTTCATTCATTACTAGGGGACTTATTTACACATGTTAAGTTTATTTAGGTCCTAGGAAGGAATATTTCTAGAAGGTGTTAGTTGTCATTAGTTGTTATCTTATCCTTTGAAAACTACTACATGTGAACATAGGTAGTTGTGATTAGTTGTCTCATTTCATATGATTAAGACACTTGTCATAATCCTATGACATCTTGCATCTCACCTTGGTTATATAACCAAGGGGTTTCTACTACATTGTACATCACATCATATCAATGAATCATATTGATAAGAATACAGTTTATTCTTGTTATATTCATCTCTCTCTTTTTCTGATTTCCATTTGGTCTCAAAATCTTGGCAGCCATAGCCAGTTCTAACATGGTATCAGAGCTATATCTTAGTTCTAATACTCAGAGTCAGGCACATAGATTCTTCCCTTAAGCCTTAATAAACCATCAAGTTCAAAGTGAAATCCTTCATACCTTGGGTCTTGCATATTATCTGAGAGTGCTTGCTTGAATTGCTCATAATACTCGTAACCCTTGGATTTATGCAACACTTAACCCTTGAAATAATTTTGAATTGATATCATTGAGGAGATATGTCTCCCATGACTTAGGGAATCTACAACTCGACTTTTCTTTCCCTTGATATAGTTGTTATTAAAATCATAATCAAATATCAATTCCAGCCATCTCCTTTGTCATGCATTCAAATTTGGTTGGGTAAATAAATACTTTAGACCGTGGTGATTGATCTTTAGTTCTAAAGGTTTCCCCAACAGATAGTGTCTCCACATTTGTAATGCATGGATAACTGCCGACAATTCCAAATCAAGCGAAGTATAGTTTTGCTCATAAGGCTTCAACTTCCTAGACTCATAGGCTATAACTCGCCCATCCTACATTAATACTCCACCCAAACCTTCTCTGAAAGCATCTATCATGTCAACAAAGTCACCATCTAGATCTGGTACTTTTAATATTAGAGTTGAGGTCAACTTTTCCTTAAGTTGGTCAAATGTCGCTTGACATTTCTCCTAGCATTCAAATTTTCTCCCTCTTCTTTCCAATGAAGTAATGGGAAATTATATTCTGGAAAATTTTGCTACAAAGTTTTGATAATATACTAGCAAAACCCATAAATCTTTGAACTTCTAACACATTCTTTGGTACTGGCCATTCAAGCACTACTTTAATTTTTGTTGGATCAAGTGCAATCCCATCAGTTGAAATCACATGAGCTAGATACTATAATTCCCTCTCGAGACTTAAGGAACTTAACTCAAGATCCAAATTTTTGTTCATCCACATGTGGATGCTTCTCTAGATAGTTGAAAGGCTCCCTAGACAACCTTGGTTATTTCAGAGCAATTCCTTATCTCAAAATAATTCTCCATTTTTGTGAGCCTTGCTTCAGCTGCATCTCCACTGGTGGTTCCCTCAAACTTAGGAGGGCTGATCTTCCTCATATCTCATGATAATTCATTTGCAAGTTGTTTCCTCTTGCTTCCCTTGGATCTAGATTGGGATTCATCATTTCCATGATCACTCAACTATGAATGATCATTGGAATTTTCTCCTTCCTCTTCATTAGGAACTTCTTGTTCTTTCCTCTCTACTCCTCTTACCTCTTGCTTGAGGTGTCCAATTCTTTCTCTAGTTTCATTCATCATGGCCAATATCTGATCCAAATTAGCCTCAAAGTTTTCTACACCTTGGCCCACGTCTTGGCTATCCCCAAGGTTGGTTCTTGCTCTAACTATTTTCACAAGTAGTGTTCCACTTGGAGGTTTTATTTTAATTAGATCCTATGAAGGCTTACTTAACATTATAAAAACATTTTCAGAAACAAACATTCATACACAAAGAAGTTGAATGAAGAGTTCTTGCATAAGTTTTTCCAAATCATAATATTTATTAAGATCAAAGGATTTCAATTATCCTTGAATTTACATAGAGTGACTATTCAAATAGTTTATGGGAGAATATCCCTTGGATTCACTTTCTAATACATGGCTAAATGAGACATATCCCTTAGATTTTTATTTAGATACATTGTCGAAGGGTGCATAACCTTCAAACTCGCTCTTAGATACATAATTTCAAGGGACATATCCCTTTGATTCACCACTAGAGGCAATTATAATAAATTCAGATAATAGAAGAACGTGAGTATCCCTAAAAATCATTGTAGGACTAACACTCCACTTTGCGGGTATATCCCTGGAAAGTGGTATGGAATCCAAATTTATAGGAGAGACATGAGGTACAAAATTAGCAACCTCACACATCCTCTCTTTTTCTTGACTGACACAAGATAAGGCATGGCTAATAGTCTTAGTGTCATTGATCCATATCACATTGTTGTAATTAGTTCCCTCAATAATTCTGATAATGGCTTTGCTTTCCTTCTTGGCCTTGAGGTAGCACCCATTTCCAATAATTTCTCATATTTCTTTATCCATGAAAGAATACATATGGTGAAGCCACTAGCCGGTTGAATATATATAAGGGTTCACCAAAGATCATGCAAGCTCACCGAAATAAGAAATTGTCAAAGTCCATGCAAGCTCAACATAACATATAATCATCTTTTCCTCAAACACTTGTATTTCTAAACAAATACAATTTCAACATAAAAAGAATAGAGAAGTAAAACTAGCAAGCTTGTAATTATAGCTCCCAACAAAGATACTACCTCATAAGCTTAATTCCCATAGTCATGCTTGTTGCTCCTTCTATGATCAACCTATCTCTAATCTTAGCCTCTCTCAAAACTCTCAACAAACTATAAATTCTCAAAGTAATCTCTTTTTTATCACTAATGCACTTAACAACTATTTGCACGGAAAAACTACAATAATGAACTTCAAAGAAATGAATGAAGGGAACGGATGCCAAAATGTTAAGAGGCACCACTACTTATACTAAAAATTGAGAAACTTATTGCTATAGACAAGCTCTACTATCTACCACCTTTTCTCTTCCAATCGCCACCACTTAATAGCAAAAACCAACTTCTCTTCTAAATGAGTCGACTAAGCCAATTGAAGTGAAATGTTGCTGCTCAAACAGTTGAAATGCAACCACATATACAATCCTTGTAGCTTCAACCTCTCTATTATGGCTGAGTCACCATCTTTAACTTCTAGCAATATCTCTTTTACTGAGTTAAACACAAGAATGGTTACCTACAGGTTTCTTATCTGCATTGTGGCTATTGGTTGTTTGCCACAACAAGTCAATTTCTTCTAATATCTTCAGCCAGCTTGTGGCTTCACCAAGTCATGGTTGTGTGTGGCGTTTCAATGCAACAACTTTGAATTTCATTTGCATTCTACTTCTTAGCATGGCACAACATAATATTTATTAAATTCATTTCAAATGTTTCCCAAGCGCTTTCACTTATGTGCCTTCACTTGTAATAATATCAGTCCATAATTTATGTGATGTTATTTGCAATAATCATCCTCATGTATGTGTGAGTCTATGCGCAACACATGGTTAATATGTTGCTAGCTTTATACAAGCCTTTCACTATTTATTTGGTCTGCATTATATGTGCGTCGAAGTTTACTTTTTAACATTTCTTATACATAAAAAATATTATATATATTAATATATGTGGTATAATGTCATAATTATTATATATATATGTATATATATTAACAATTATATATATGTATATTAATATGTATGTATATATGTATACATTAATATATATATATATATATAAGCTTATTAATATGTATGTATATATGTATACATTAATATATATATATATATGTATATTAATATGTATGTATATATGTATACATTAATATATATATATATGTATATTAATATGTATGTATATATGCATACATTTAATATATATATATATATATATATATATATATATATATATATATATATATATATATATGTATATTAATATGTATGTATATATGTATAGCATAACTACATATATATATATATATATATGTATTATTATTTTAATATTCATAATAAAACACATATATTTATATCTATCGACATATATATATATATAAAATGTATATATATATATATATGTTATATGTTTTAATGGAGACAGTGAGCAGGATATATCTATGTGAGTATGTATGGACACGCAGGAGGGATGACAGGAAGAAAGGAGACAGAGTTTATATGGCAGATGGTACTCATTGATTAATATATAAATATAAATACATGAGGAACTTATACTCAATACAAAGATATTGTCACACAATCCGACTAAGAAACAATCAAAAAATCAAAGGCTAAAACCAAAACCTTTAAAAATCATCCCTAACCTATGACCAAAGGTTTACTTACCAACTCCTGAACTAACTCAACTCAACTTGACCAAACTAGGATGCAAATGTGTGATAGCTAGTGTAGGAGCACCTAGAATATGTAATGCCTTCAAAAGGCTAAGTTGTCAAATGTGTGTATTTAAGTCTAAACGATGTGTCAAGTCCTTGTAATGGCTAATTTGAATGTAATCAAGTCATAAAATAAGTCACTAGGAGGTGAAAATGTAAAAATGCAAATAACACAATGTTGTCAAAAGTAATCATGATGTAATTATGCAGTAAGAGAGAGCATAAATCAAGGAAGATTAAGAGTTAAAAGGGTAGTTGCACCGATCAGAAGTTAGAAAAGGTAGTTGCTAAGAGGGAAAAAGTTATAAAAAGGCATTGTTAGGTGTGCAAAAAGAGAATCTTGTATTCTTGTAACCAGATTTTGAATAAAAGCCCTTATTTTTCTGTTAGCAACACTCTCTCCTTTATTTCCATCAGTGTATTGATAAGTTAGGAATTCTAAAAGATATATTTTTGGTGTGATATCTGTTAGGAAGAAGTTAAATTCCTTTTCAAAGAATTTGGAGGTCATTTCTTAAGAAACAAAAGTAGAAAAAATAAATCCTTGTGTCTCGGGCAGAGTTCTTTTCATAAAGGTTTTCAGAATCTACAAGTGATTCCATGGCCATTCCACCAATGTAGGGATAGATGGTTAATGGAATGGATCATTTCTAATTTATTTTCAATGTAGATAAGTTTGTGAGTGCAGGAGTATAAGGAATATGAAGATATGATGTTGATTCAAGACAAACATCTAAGTTTCTCCTCTTGAACAATGGAGGTTACAACAGGGTTTTGAAGAAATCACGCATGCTTGGACTAGAAGATGGTTCCTAAAGTCTTAGTAGACATATTAAGATATGATTCAACAATTGTCCGGATTATTGGAGGTTTGTAAGTGTGTTATTCAAGAAACCCTCCTTGTTTTGGTGACTTTTCACCCTATATTCAAGGGTTTGATAGAACAGGCTGTTTCTAAGCTTTTCAATCTTGAAAAATGATAAAATATTGAGTCTTGAGGCATTTCTAAAGAATTTATGAGGTTGGTTAGTGATTTGGAGAAGATTAAAAGGGGTCTCATTTGTAAATTAGGCCTATTCTAGTAGCCTTTTCCATGCATAGTTTGAAATATCTGATGGTTACTTTAAAGAAAATCCTTGGAGGTTTATGTTTTGTTGATGTGGACAATAAGAGGTGTCTAAATATGTATTTGGTTCTTGGAAACTGCATTTTATTTGTGAGTTTTACCCAATTTAGGGCATGGAGTCCTATTTGACAAATGGTGCTTGTTTGCATAGATAATGAAATCTGATGAACAGTGAAATGAGTGATTATAAATGCTTGAATCTTGTTTAATAGATGTTGTTACAATTGTAATAATGCTTGGATGAATTTAAGAAGACAAAGTTGTAGGTATTGGTGTTTGATCATGTGTGTTCAAGGTCTGACAATGGTAACTTGACTGCAAAGCAGGCAAAATGTTTCTTGACTGGTCTATTGAAATGTATCTTGACTGATGTATTGAATTTTTTCAATCAAAACAATATGAACATTGTATCTTGAAGGTCTGATAATTGGTTATGGCAAGAAGGATTGGGTTGATGTTGGTTTTCCTTGTAAAGTAAGTTGCTTGAATAGGTGCTAGTAGAAGAGTATGGACTGTTTTCACTGATTTAAGTCTGATTATGGTTTGGCATAGACATTTTGATGATGCATAAGTTAAGGATTTGGCATAAGTGTTTTGTTGCCTTGAAGAGTGAGTATATTGGTGTACTATAATGGAGTTTGTTGAGTTTGAGAACTTGATGGATCTTGTAGGGTTGATGAATGAAAAGTAGTTTTGGATGAATTTGTGAAAGTTTTTCAATTTGATCTTCTCCTAATTTTGCTTGGGATTGAAATCCCTTGAAGAAATGATGTTGTTGAGTGTTTGGTTATCATGCTCTGCATCAATAGCTCAAATAAGCACATTAGGGGTTACCAAACCAATCTCCTCTCCTAAGTGATACTCCCCCTCTCTTCTGGAAGGCTTGATTCTTTTCCTGCATCTAACTTAGTGCATCAGAATATAAGCTAGTCAATAACATTACATCCATATGCATCATATATTTTCATGTTCAAAGCATTTAAATTATCCGCATTGTATTACACATTCACTCATCGTATTTTCCATCAAAATATACAAAACATAATCATGTATTAAAACATTTTAACTCATCAAAGTAATGATAAATAGGTAATAACACAATGGGGTGTAACATTTTGAAAAATTCTTATATTTTATTAAAGAGCATCCCTCTATCGAAGTTGCTATTCTTGAGATAATTTTATAAGGATAAGGATAAGGATGTGCTTTCTATGGAGAGTTTGTTCTATCATATCTCATATTTTCCTTCCTTTATGGAGTTGATGTTAAGATTTGGTGTTGTACACCATTGCATAAAATGATTTATGATAATGTTGTAATTAAATACTTATTTAATTGTGGTACATCTAGGAGATGTGGTTAGCCACACTAGGTAATTATTTGGGGCCACTTGTAAAGTTGTATTGTAACCTTGGGTTAATTATTTTATTGGGAGGCATAGGATAAATATTTAATATTTGGAGAAAGATATTTAATAATGTGCAAACTTAGTTCTCAATATTTTAAATGAGGGGTCAATGGTTGTGTGTCCTCATGGTTTTAAGGCACATGGTATTATCTTACTGCTTGGTTCTATTTGTGTGATCTTGATTCTATAAAATAAAGCACATGTTTAGTGGTTAAGGTTGGTTGGGTGAGTGGGTTGTCATTGTATTGAGTTTCTCTTGTAAGTGCATATGTGAAGCATGGAATGGGATGTATGGATTATGCTTGGACACATGGAGAATGCATTGGAGAGGCTTGATGTTTCAAAAGTATTCATTGTAAGTCTGTAAGTGCATATTTTATTTATTGTTAAATAATAGATGGAATATGGATGCTTTTGGAGGCTGGGCTTTTCCCTCTTAAGGCTTTTACTAGGGTATATTTTGTGTTATTTTATGTCCTATTTGATCTTTGTATTATGATTATTTTATAATTTTGCATGCATGTTTTCACTCATGGGGTAATGTAGGAAATGGATTTAAAACATTCTAGGTATTATGCTTTATTTCCTAACAAATGATTGGTGCTCATCCATGCTTATTAGATACATTTATTTTATCTATTCATACACCTAATGATATGATCATGTGAATTGTGATAGTGATGAGTACACACCTAATACAAATATATCTTGTGGCATTACCTATAACATGAATATTAATTATCTACCTTTACTTTTTTCTCCTAAGTTAATGGCATTGATTCTTCTCGTGATTATCTTTCTTCCATGTGTTATGATAAGTTAACATGCATAAACACATGCTTTTTAGATAACATAGCCTCTCTCATACATGATGGTCAATCTTCTACATCTCATTTTGAATATACAAGTACTTATCTTTCACATATCCTTTCCTTACATGGTGATAACTCATGTCTTAACGAGCATTCACTAGCTTCTCATGTTGATTTCATTGATACTTTATTGCCTTATCATACATTACACATGATGATATTACAAGTTATAGCAATTTTTTTGACATCGTTATTATGATGGATCAAATGATTTATCCTTACATGTGAAATCATTCTTACTAATTATATGCACATAGATGATAACATTCTATCGATTGGTGAGTTTAGACTATACAAAAGCAATAGAGCTTTATAATGGTTTAATTCATCTTTCTC
>VDFB02075697.1:0-18145 GCA_007258455.2 Sequoia sempervirens | reverse complement strand
TAAAGACAAGAGATAGCTAGTGGTGTTAAAATCTAAACTGCTAATAACCTAAAGTTGAATCATTGCAAATGGTTGTAAAGAAAAGTCATTGTCTACTTATAGTTTCACTTTCTTTTACACAATGGCCTCGAAGCAATGATGATTTCAATGAGTTATTTTGGTAAAACTTATTTCTGGTGTCATCTAGAATGTCAATCATGGATTCATATTGTAATAATGGAAAAAAAAAAATTCTCTCTGTATTTCCCCCTGCATAGCCATATTTTGGTAATTTTATGTCCTTTTACAGGTCAACAAATTGTTTTAAACTTGGATGGTTTCCATGGTTGAAATGGAAATTAGACTATGCCCACTTAAGGAAATGACCCTTATTGGTAGATTAATGGGGGCATTATGATAGAAACTGAACTCTAATCCAATCATGATGGTAAGAAAGAGGGACCATGCAACAAAATGTATTTTAGTATCTATAACCTGAAGATCAGAACGAATACGTTAGTAATAAACTCACATTATAGTCCCTTGAAAGATCCAAGATAGTATTAAAAATGGATAATTAATGGGAAAATTTATTTACTTTAGTAATAAATGTATTTATTTTGATTTAAGTTCTCCTTATGATTAAGGCAGTTCTTTAATGATTCTATGTAATATTTGTAATGAGATGATAAAGGAATCCTTTTTCCAATGAAAACAATCAGGCAGCAACCACAATTCATAGTTGTAAGAAAAAGCAACCATACAAACTGCAAATAATATAAGAATATTAGAAAGAGAGCAAAAGTAGCAAAACTACCATTAGAAAGGAATAAAAGTGCTTCTCTAAGATGATGGAAAAATATAGCACACACCTTTTGTGGAATTTACCTCTTCACCACTGTTTGAGCTATCTTCACTCTGGTATCTAGATTCTACAAACATAATAAATAGGAAAAACTAAATAAGAGAACATTCCTCCAATACTCAAAAATTATACCAAACATTGCCACAAGCACCAAAGATCCAGTTTTCAGCAACTACATAAATTTTATTTTTATCTCAAAACCCTAACCCAAATATTTTTAGGGTAAATAATGTTTCTTTTTAGAAAATTTATCTTTTGGTTTGCCAATTTATTCCTAATAGCGATTTTTGTCAATGCAATCTAGGCCTCTACTCAACCCATCAGCTTCAATTAAGAATACACATAGAAGATAAAATATATGCAATTCCACCAAATAAAATCCCCTATGGTCAACATACACTTCAGAAGCAGCTTGTACAACCAACAAATAACCAAAATTTACAAGAAGCAAAATAATTGGGAAGAAAGATATTTAGAAAACAATGACCTAGAGCATCCACTAAAATTACAGGGTCCAAAAAATCCAAACATAGCATATGAGAACAGCGAGCTATAACGCTCACTTATTTACTACTTATTCACAAGGCCTAAAAAATATGTAAACATAGCATATGAAAGCTGAGAGGAATAATGCTTTCTTGTGCAAAATTAAAGTAATTATATATAGCTCTTCAAACTTTCCAGTATGTCCATTCAACATGTCCACCACAATATTTAAGTTCTTACTGACATAATGAAATTGATCACTATTCCAAACTTGAACAATAATCATGGGGAGCATATTCAGACCTATACTTAGACTGCACCATTGGCATAGAGAACTATAGCATTTAACAAAAGAGAATAGCATGTTGGTAAAATTATAAAGGATATTGAAATATCGAGAACATAAACTTAAGAGTAGACACTTGAATATTCAAAATGCAAACTAGGACACCAACAATTACAAAATGAATTCAAAATGCTCTAACATGATACCATTAGCACCAAGAACTACAACATTTGAATAAACCTTAATAGCATGTACAGTATGGACGTGAGCATCAAAAATTCATGCCAATAAGACACATGAATCAGCAAAACACGCCACTCACACTCAACAAACTGTGAGGGAACTAATTATAATAAAAGTATAATACCCCTTTGAAATACAGAATCAGAAGTAGGATAGATTTCCAAATACAGAATCAGAAGTAGAATAAATCTTCAAGTTCAGACCCAGAAGTATCTAGTGAGGGGATTAACAAGTAAAGTAACTTTGTCAGGTAGAATCCCTTTATTGGAGCTCTTACTACTTCGCAGGCTCCTGAGAAAAATTGTATTTTTAACATCCACAATGCAAGACCCTTCGATTTCTGTTGCTGCCTTCCAAAGGTAAGTAAGTGCATACCCTCTGATTTTTTTGCAAGGACGTTGTTAGATCCAGATCAACCTACCAGCACAAAGGGGTTGCCACATTCAGGCGATTTCCAAATTTATTGAAGCATTACCAGTACAAAACCCCAGGTTTTGAGTACTTTTACAATGTGCTCTTGCAGACTGGTAAAAATGGAATAGGCAATGTGACTTTGTATTTCAGAAATCCTTTGCAGAACTCTCATATATAATGGATATTTTCACCACAACAATTCCCATTATTATATCAATGTAAATGTACTAACATTCTCCCAATGAAAATCATAATTAAATAGTAGAAAACATCATACATGATTATTTGAAAAAACGTTAAGTCTCCACATCATTTTTTCAGTTTTGGTTTCATACAGCCTTAAGAAACATGGTTGTTGTTTACGCTTGTACAGCCGTATTCCAACACACTCTTTTAATCAAACATAACAACAAAATCCAATATGCCAAACAACAACATTCAAATATCTTGAGCTAGTAGGAGCAGTAGGGCCAATAGGTGGTGTTGCGCCCAATTATTGGGGTAGCCTGGGGCTCATGGTAGAGCCATCGTAAGGCGTATGAACAGAGGATACAGGGGAGCCAGATGAAGGGGTTGGTGTTGTGGGAAACATTGTCACACTAAAGCAAGCAGCCTCAAACAAATGAGGAATAAGAGAGGAAAAAATTGCTCACGAATTAAAACTGAGGAAGCCTACGTTTTTTACTGCTTTGCCGCCACTATTGGTTTCCGCCACTCCAAACTCTTCTTTGCTGGTATTGACCTTTCACTTCTCCAATTTGGCGAGATGCAGCTGAAAATATAATTTCCACAAGGTTTTAAAGTATGCTTACTCAATTTAAAATAACGAGGAGAGCACATTTAGGTTTTAACGAGAGCAGGGGTCAAATTTGGAAGAAGGAAAGCAAGTTACCTGAACTGTCTGCACAAATGGTGTCGAGATGCTGATGAGCAAACCCTACTATGACAAACCCACCTAGATTCTTCTTTCAAACGCAATTTTTTTTCTTCAAGCAAAGCAAATATAATTGTGTCGTGCTGTGAAGAAAGCCGATATTTTTCTTCAAATACAAATTGGGGCATTCTATTGAAGTATGGCTAGAGATGATCTTAATTCTCACGCGTTGTCAAGGATAACTATATTTTTACATCTTCAGAATAAATGCCAGCTAATATTCTGATTTTTCTGCACAATGTACCTCTTTAGATATTTTCCATCTTCAAGTAATAATTGCTCTTGTTCCATCCAGAAAAATGATGGAGTCATTGGGATGGATTTCATCGCAGACTTGATTGCTTGTCCACCACCCATAACTGGCCAAAGCGTAAAAATACCTCGCAAATAATACTAAGTATGGGACACCTTCCAAGTGTAAAAAAAAAAGGTAGATGAACACTAAGAATAAAGGTAAGAAATAATATGTCAAAAAGTTAAATAAAGTGAGATCTTTTAATTATTACAATTGTGACAAGATTCCGCAAGGAGGCCCTCCACGTTCATTTTACGCTCCTGTCTACCATAGCAATTGACTTATGTGGTTTACAACTTGCACACAGTTTCTTCTACGCGTTTTCATCGCTATATTTATCACGACTCTCTACTCCTGCAATTACACAGCACTTCACCTCCTCACCACCAAGCCTTCTTTCTTTCCAGTTTATCTTTTATCGTGTGTTCCTGTCAAAGCTCAACCCCCATTCCATGGAATCTACTTCTACCTCTGCTTCTACTTCTGGGCGTCAACCAGATAATGAGCGTACAAATGCATCTCAGGAAATTGCTTCATCGCCATTGACAAATGCTTTTGAAGAGCTCGTATCATCTCCATCTACTTCTGTTGCATCCTCAATGTCAGGGAAAAACCTGCCCTATGACGTGTTTATCAACCATCGCGGCCCCGATGTCAAAGAGACACTCGCGACCACTATTTATAGTACCCTCAATGTCATGGGATTGAGGTTTTCCTTGATAAAGAAGAGCTTCAACTGGGGGATTCTTTGCCTGGAGAAATTGAAGCAGCAATGCGCAGTGCTTCGCTCCATATAGCTATATTTTCTCAGAATTACGCAAAATCACCCTGGTGTTTGGCAGAACTTTCATTTATGCTTAGAACTGGTACCCAAATTATTCCTATTTTCTACCATGTTCAGCCTGATGATGTCAGATATGCAAAAGGAGTGTATGCTGATGCCTTCTCTCGCCACACAGAAAAGGGTAGATACACCGCAGAGAAGATCCAGGAGTGGAAGAATGCGCTCAACAAAGTTTCCTACAATGTCGGCGAGATCATTCATAACAATGAGTGAGTAGTAAATAATTTTTCTTCAGCACTTATTCGGTGCTTTTATTTTATTTCTTATTTTTTCTGTATACATGTCATGGTAAACGATGTTTGCCCTGTTTTGTTTTGCTGATATGTTCAGTGACAACGCGAGGGTGGTCAAGAATATTGTTAGTCGTTTTTTAAAAGTAGTAAAAAATGTGCCATTTGAGGTTGCCAAACATCCAATTGGTCTAGATGAAGCTGTCATAGACTTTGAAAGAACAACACTTCAGTCTGCAGAAAGCCATTGCACTGTGCAAATTGTGGGAATATGGGGCATGGGTGGTGTTGGAAAAACCACTCTTGCTAAGCAATTATATAATAATAAATATACAACTATGGAAAAATTTAGTTTTCTATTAGATGTTAGAGATGCTGATTCCAAAAAAGCATTACATAAGAAACAGGAAAAACTCCTACAGGATCTCGGTCTTCAAGGTGTATTAGTTGAGAATATAGAAGAAGGGAAGGGTATTCTTGCCTCTCGTTTGAGATCTGTTCGGGTACTCATTGTTCTAGATGATGTGGATAGTGTAGATCAATTGGATGCTCTAGTCCCTGAGAAGAATAGTCTTGGAAGGGGTAGTTTGGTTGTAGTCACTACAAGGGAATACGAAGTCCTTCGATGTTGGGGCATCTCATTCATTTATAAAATGATAGCCCTAGATCCACCTCATGCCAAGCAACTTTTTTGTTGGCATGCTTTTTTAGAAAAATGCCCACTCAATGGATTTGAGAAGCTTGTTGAAGAATTCATCAAGGTTTGCGATGGCTTACCATTATCTCTCAAAGTATTTGGAGGACAGCTATATGGCAAATCCAACAAAGTTTATTGGGAGAATCAATTACAAAAGATAGTTACAATACTGCCCAAAGATATCAAAAATAGGTTAAAAATAAGTTATGATGCCTTAGATAATGAAGAGAAGGAAGCATTTTTGGATGCAGCTTGTTTCTTCATTGGAGAGAAGAAAACTTCAGCCATTGCAGCTTGGGATGGAACAGTTAGGAGTGGGAGTGGTCTATGCAGTTGGGAAAGTCTCCTGAATAAGTGTCTTGTTGAACTTGATAATGATGAATGCATAAGAATACATGACCACTTACGGGATTTGGGAAGAGAAATTGCAAATTATCAGTCACCCTACCGTCTTTGGTCTCCCCAACAGATTATTAATGTTGACAATGAGGTGCAGGTAATATTAATACTTTTCTGTCTACCTGTATTTGTTTCATTCTTGTTTCCATGAAGTTTAATGTTTCCATAACTTTTTATTTCATTTTTGTTTGTATTTAAAAGAAAATTGCCATTCGAGCAATAAAGGCTACAACAGGGAGGTGGACTCAGGGGTTCAATTGGCTAAAGCATGTTAAGCTGCAGGCAAAAAGTCAAATTTAGGTCTAGCCACCGGTCAAAAAATTACAGTTTTACTCAAGCAGCCATAAGAAGGTCACCTCCAATTCTTGCAGTGTAAAAAAAAATAAAATAAAAAATAAAAAGACTACAACAGATGAATCAACAAGCGAGGTTGAGCAGATTCCCTGATGTTCCCAAGATGAAGTGAGCCCATAGTTAACACAAGCAGAGGATTCTCGTAGCCTGACACCCGCTTCAATTTGGATTAAAGATTCTTGATGTTAGAGGAAATTATTATAATCAAGTGATCGGTGATCCTCAAGAGAGCTGGTATGGCTTCGCTGGTTTGGCATGGAGCATAGAAATCTTCACTCATTGAATTCATTGGAAAACTTGAGGGTTTTAGAACTCAACGCAAGTATTAATGCTCGGGAAGATCTCTTAGAAGAACTGTGGGAGATTGACAAGGTAAATATCTTATAAAGCTTTACTTCAATATTTCTATTATTGATCGTTTTCAGTCGACCTCATTGAGAATTTGTTGCAGGCTCCTGTACAGTTAAGAGAGTTGCAAATTTTATCCTTCACAAAATTCCGAAGATTTCCAGAGTCAATAGGATGTCTCCGGCATTTGAAAAAGATAGTTGTGAGATATGGGAGCAGCCTGAGGAGTCTGCCGGAAGAATTTTGTCTTCTTCAATCACTGGAGCACCTGGAGTTACGAGCGTGTGATGACTTATCATCACTACCCAACAGCTTTGGTGATTTGAGAAATCTGAGGCACCTTGATTTGACTAGTTGTGTGGAATTGAGAAAGTTTCCAGTCTCTTTCAAGGATCTTGCACTCCTGCAACACCTCAACTTACAATTTTGTTCTAACCTTACCTTAGAGTCAGATATTTTGAAAACATGACATAGCTAGACTATTTGGAACTCTCCGGTTGCCAGCAATTGGAAGAGTTGCCTCGTCACATCACAAATCAAGCCTGATGGTACAAAACTATGAAAAGGTGTTAGCACATGGCTGATGGTATATGTTTTTAATAGTATTTCAATGTAATTCTTTATTATTTTTTTTTGATGTATAGTAAATCTTGTTAATCTAGTAATATTCTTAATAGTATTTCAATGTAATTTTTTATATTTTTTTATGTGTAGTAAATCTTGTTAATCTAGTAATACTTAGGATTTCTATATGATATTTAATAACATTCTTTGAATTTTGAAAAGAATAATCAATTTTGCTTCAAACTAAAAACCCCATGTCATATGAATGGATTAATCTGTTATAGTTTAATTACTTCTGGATTTCAAATCTGTATGGTGCGGGAGATGCCTTTTGATTCTCCTTAGTCACTCTTTACCTGATCGCCATCGTTGTACCCTCTAACTAATTTTAGGGGCTTCATCCTCGTCGAAGCTTTGTCTCATAAAATCTGAGCAGGGTTTCCTACTCTATCCAAATTTTCTTAAACTATTGGTTCTCACATGTATGGTGGGAAATTATCTACTAACATTTTCCCCTGTTCCTAGAACAGTTCAACCTGTGCCTTTTGTGGTTGTTCTTAGAAATGCATTCTTACTCCCAGCTTTGCCACTTTTTACCCCTTGGTTGGGTATATTTGGGTTACTCATTGCCATGGCTTTTCCATTCTACCCTAATGGTATGGTAAGAGCATTGTCTGTACCCGACATATGCATTTTTAGCAGCTCCATTTGTGTGGTGGGCTCTTACGAAAGTAATGTCATCTTTGGACACGTCAGTTGAACGTGAAGCATTGAGAGTGTGGGGAACATCACAAAAATGTGAACCAGTCTCTGGTTATGATGGTTTATTAAAAATAGTTGTTCTGTTTGCAATTGGTGGTCATTAAAGAGTGTTCTAACCAACTGTTCAACAACCAGAACTCAGTACATGAAACTTTTTTTGGGTCACTGCAATTCGAACAGAGCAAGGTACTAATTTCACATAACAAAACTAAAAATCGTCAGTGATGTATGTTTGTCTATCACCTCAGATACCAGAAGCCATTGTTCTCCATCATTTTTCTGGATTTTTCCAATGTGGCTGGTCAGGCTTGACTAAGGGGCTTGAATTTTATGCTTACTTATGGTACAGTCACATGTGGAGAGCAATGACTGGATGGAGTCCATGATCATAAAAGTGTACTAGTAAAATCTCAAAATTTTCACATTCTTTTTTTCTGGTTCCAAAAACTTTCCAACAAAATTATAATATAAAAAAAATGTGCATAGTAGAAAAGTTGAAACATACTCTGCTTGTCTATGAGTTAGACCATAAAAATCTTCTATTGTAAATCATAGGTGCTTCATTTCAACTTCCAGTATCAATTCTTTCTTGCTAATAAAATAAAGAATACCCCATACTAAATACCCTCCTACCCTAGAACTTTAGGACTTGAGAAGTTGAGAACGTAAAAGACCTTGAGCCCAAAATCTAGAGTATAGAAACAATTGCCTATTCTTTTGAATGGATATAAGTCAAGAACTATGATACTAAAGTTTAGTAAATTACTTGATACCCTTGGAACCTGAGATTTGTGAAGTTCTGAACATAAATGACCTCAACACACAAAAACAACCCAACACCCAAAAACTAGGATGTAGAATCAACCTAACATCCAAGTTTGGAAATCATTCATAAGCTACAAGTGTTACAGCCAAACTCCGCCTTTGGTTTAGCCTTGCATGAATCAGATAAGATAGGATAACCTAGGTTAGATTACAGAGGTCCGCTCAAGAATAGGAAAAGTAAAGGAATTGTGTGAATCAAAATTCAGAAAGCATTTTGTTTGTTGCCTACAAGCTGCAACATACATAGATGGTTGTGGATAATTAATTGGATCTTCCAAAATCTAAAACAATATATATTTCATTATAGGCAACTGTGTCTGTCTTAGGCACAATCAAAAGTGTGTAGGATACAGGTCAATATTTAAATCCTTGCTAAGAGGCTTATATACACTTGGCTTGTATGGTAAGCTACCATCAGAAAACACTTACAAATAACTAAATATCGTCAGCAAAACTTCCACGTTTATATATGCCTCCCATGAATCAGAAAAGCAGATGTTTTAGCTTAGCTGGGATTATGAAGGCATATGCAAGCTCTTCGAATATATATGTTAAACAAAACCTGTAACAGAAGCAGCAATGTTGTAAACAACTAACAAACATTGAAGACTAAATAGATGATTGGCTAAAAAGGACTATACAGGCTTCCTAAAGTAAGAGCTCGACCATTTTTATTGTAGAAAAAATCATTTGAGATTTTGCTTTCACAACTGCCCTTTGGTCATTAGGTGTCTGATCACCCCAAATCACTCTACACGTGTTATGTCTTTGTGTCGTCTGCAAACTGATTCTCTTTTTGGAGGAAAATTATTACACAAACCAACCAAAGAAAAAATCTTTAAAAGATAAGATGAATCAGAACCAGTCACCCTAGAGCGGCAAACCAGACCACTCCCCTACGGCTGGACACCCCGCTTAGATGGCTGGTGTGGGGCCCAATTACCTGTCCCAACTTCTTGTTCGCCGTTTCCGTTCACAGTTGCCATTCAAATTGTTCCCGCGCAGTGCACCGTTTCAACACATTCAAAAAACAAAGTTTCCAACGCTATTGGTTTTCATTTGTCAGTGCACTAGCTACCTATGCGAAAATGGGAGATTTGGAACAAAGGATGGACGCCCATCACACGATAAAGGAAAGCGGAATTCTGCCAGATGTTGTAGCTGTAACCGCCCTGGTGGACATGTATGCAAAATGTGAAAGCATAGACAATGAACGTGAACTGTTTGACCAAATGCCTCAAAAAATGTGATCTCACGGAATGCCATGATTGCAGGATATACGCAAAAGGGATTTGTTGAAAAGGCTTCGGAAACTTTCAAGCAAATGCAATTGGCGGGTGTACAGCCAGACTCCGCAATCTTTGTCAGCATCCTCCCTGCCTGTCCCAAAATGGGAACTTCGGAACAGGGTATGGACATCCGTCAAAGCATAAGCGATAGAGTAATTTTGTCGGTTAAACCTGCGGTAGATGTGTGGATCTATTTTATTGCTGGAATACAGGCTTACGAGTATTTTCAGCAATTTTTTTTTTTTTCTATCTTAAAAAATATGTGACATGTGTTCTCTCAAGTATCTATGCAGAAGTAGGAAGGTGGTGTGAACAAATGGTAAGGAGGTTGATGAAAGATAAAGAATTAAAAAGGTCGCCCAATGTATTGGATTGAAGGCCATGTGCTTCTTCTGTAGGAGATAGATGACTCTCATTCTAATGTCTAGAAATTAGTTAATTCTACTTTTATTTTTTAATTTTATCATCATTCAAAAACATTCTTTCTAAGTAAACATAATCATTGTTGGAATATATAACTAAAAAATAAAAATTCCACATTTTTCTACTCAAATTTCATATCATATAAAGATGAATAATTTTTTTTCTTTGATAGAGATTATTATTTTTCCTTGTTTGACCATCCCATCCTCATAGATTCTCTTATAGGAACCCTCATCTAAACCTATCCATGCATTTTCCTTCATCTTCCTACTTTCATTACCCTTCGTCCATTATCATCCACCCCACATGATGTCTCATTCTACATGTCTCACAATGATGACCACTTTGATAATGAACCTCTATTGGATAACTCTAAGTTTGTCACTCACCAAAATTGACCACCACTTGTCTCTCCTCCAAAGTAGCCTACGTGATGATGTCACCTAATCCTAAATCTCTTCACTTGCAAACTCCTTAACAAATATCATCATCACCCATCTTGAGGGGCTAGAGATATTACAAGCTAGAGGATGCATTATTTGCACTCATATCCCTTTATAGTCTAGTTCTCGTGTGTTCATTCTTCTCTTCTAGCTAACCTCTTTTCTTTTTCCTACCACTTAATATACCTTCACCTAAATTTCCATGCCTACTCCACGTCTAACCCACATTCCTACTATTTATGTCCCTCTTTCTCCATTCCTCATTTTAACTATGACTATTTCCCTTAGACAATTGTTTTACCTCTTGCCCCTATGTGCCACCTTCTCAACCCTTACCCTTCACTTATCTTGCTTGATCCTCTCTTACTAATAGTGTCACTACCTCTCCTATCTTACCCTCTACCTCACAAACCTTGCCACTGTCTTATCATAACATGATTTTTTTACATCTCCTACCCTCAACATCCCAACCTACACCCCTAACCCTATCATTTATCATCTAGTTCAATAAATGTCTATAATGCAATACTATCTATCTTTTCTCACATCATCTTATGCCTTGGGGGATGAAACCTTAAACCTCCTCCACAACATAATATGTTTGGCTATAATAAATCACCCATAAGAACCATAATTCATCATGCTAAACATCGATGTACATGTATAACTAGATACATGATTTGAAGACAATGTTCAATTCTTTATATATCAATGTTCATTGACTATTACTTTGATGATCAATTCATAACTAAGATTTTTCTTTATTATTAAGGAAAAATCCTTATAACATGTTTCTACTCTTTATCTTCCTATTCTATGGGTTCCTTCCTCTATCTTAGTTATCTTTTCATGGAACATAGTCAAGTCAACATAGGATTGCAGGTCAATTTCATTAATGTTATACATTGTAATCAAGGCATAAATTAGAAGGTGATAGATTTTTTCTTCTATATGACCATTTACTTTCATGAGTTGATTGCTCCTCATCATTTGGGTGCTTGAAAATTATTTTTCTTGGGTTAAAGCTATAAAAACTCCAAAGTGGCATTGAGGAAGGATGGTCTTGACCTTTTTAACCCTTGTTAATTCTTAGATATTTGCAACTATCTCTACATTTCTTCAAATTGGCCTCCAAGTCATCCAATCTGCCTCTATATACTTGTAATTGTTCAATTGATCATCAAGAGGCATGTAGGGGTTGAAACTCCTCATGATGTTGCCATCACTCACTACTACTCTGCCATATCTTTTCAACTATCATAGCCATGATAATAGGACATGTGTTTTAGGTCTTGTTGATGTGTGTTTTCCCTTTTGGAGCATTCTTTATCTCATTATGCTTTGGTTTGCAAGCACTTGACTATCATATTTTTGTGTCCACCATTCCTTGTCCTTTGTCTTTTGATTATATCATTATTATTGTTGGCCATCAAGATCACCACTATGTCCATTGTCAAGCTCACATACTATGTCTATTGTCATGAGCACTCTATCCACAATATAGCCTTGTAGGTTCTTCTATACTTTGCTCTTTATCTTTACGAATTCCTTAAACTTTGTCCACTTAATGGAAAACACTATA
Organism: Sequoia sempervirens; assembly: GCA_007258455.2. Classification (NCBI taxonomy): domain Eukaryota; kingdom Viridiplantae; phylum Streptophyta; class Pinopsida; order Cupressales; family Cupressaceae; genus Sequoia; species Sequoia sempervirens. Next base: position 5,883 of record VDFB02075697.1, on the reverse strand, counting down.
GGTCACTATCCTTCATGTGTCTTTTACAAAGTTCACTACCCTTCCATGACTGTCCTCATGACTTGTCATTGTCTTAATCAACTTGAATACCTCTATTCCAAATTATCTTCTTCAATGTCTCGACCTCTATATATCTACTCACTGCATTTTGATTCTTACTATCTACAAGATTGTCCTCAATTCACTGCTATATGAAGTTCATTTTTTCTTTCAATGAAATCTACTTGCTTTGAAGTTCTATCCACTACTCATGCATTTCCAAGTTACTTATCAAACTTCTCTTACCTAAGGTTTTGACAAGGGTTTGTAAGATAAGAAAGCTCTTTTAGCAAGTTTCAATGCAAATCACATAGTATTCACAAACACTTAACTTCCCAAAAACACCTTCCACCCTTATAAGGCACGTGATAGGTGCCATAACAAAGGTTGAAAACCCAAGGAGGGTGTAGGAGGTTCTTAGGGGCTAGGTGGTTGCCATGTGTCTCATCCATACCAGTGCCATACCTTTTACCACTATTATACTTGTGATTTCAAGTCTTCCCTTTGCTTATGCATTCATTTTGTCATTCTTGCTACTATCATGTATGCCTTACGTTCATGAAGAAAATTCCTTCTCCATTCATTTGTCCACTATGCTCATAAATTTCACCCTTTAATGGAGAAACCATACAGATAGTTTCAATATAATTGCCATATAACTCAATGTCATTCTTGACTTCAGTCTTTTGCTTATGCTCTTTTGAAATTCTCATATTCTTTACATTTCCCATTTGTTGTTGTTACTACTTTATGAACTACCTTTTCTCTAGTTTCTCGACATTTAAGATGCATAGTTCCTTAAAACTATTGTCACCCCCATATTTGACCTCTATCTCTCTTTATAGTTCACTACCATATATCATCATTGTACTCTTCTTTAGTATCAAATTGTTCCTTTAAGTTCATTGGAAAGCCCCCCCTTTGACTATCATATTGCATTGTTATTATGCATCTTCACATTTTTCATGCATTGACTATTAAACTAACCTTTTGATCTATACACTCTCTCTACATAGGTTTGTTCTTTCTTTCTCCATAAAACTATTTAGTTGTCCTATTCCATTTGCTATATCTTTTTGAAGGTCTTCCAATATTTCATGAACCTACACCTCTATTCTTACAAAACCTAGACTTCTCATAAACTTGGATACCTCTGAAGAGTTCAAAGCTTTGAGAAAAAAGGGCATGTACATGGCATAAATATGAAGATAAATATGCAAAGAAGAGTAAGGATCGAGGAAATGGATACTCAATACTGATGGAACAAGTAGAATCAAGGTGAGGGAAAATTCAATACCACTAAATAATATGGACAAAAATGTAAAACAAAGGGATCAAGAATTAAGGATATCGAGTGCTAGGTGCACTTTTTGGTAAAGGAAAATATAGAAGTCCAAAACTGTATGACTCAAGAAAAATGGGTTAGGCATCATTAATGTGGTATGCCAAATTCTAGAAGAAAAAGAGTGAGAGAAATAGGGTGGAAGCCTTTCAAGGTTTAGAGATTGGTTTTACCACATACATTATATCTTTTGGGTATGATGGTATGAGTAATCCTACAAGTATGGGTTCCATAAGAGGAATGGAAATGGGAAGCGGGGTGAGGGAAATGCATAGGGAAAATACTAAAAGCCCAGGATTTTGAGACTTAAAGGAAAACCGAACCCTCAAATTAGGAATTAAGGATGGTGAATACTCAATGTGAAAGAAGAGAAAACATGGAAAAGTGTAAGTAGAGAATAACTAAGGTTCATGGATTAGTCTTGTAGCTTAAGAATTGCATGATTACATGGAGACCTAAAATCCTAGGGTCAAAGGCAAAGCCAAATTAGGGAGTGGAAGCATGGTAAAGCCATGATAAAGTACCTAGGTAATGAGAAGTCTAAAAGACTAAAATTCTTTAAAAAATGGAAGTGTCAGGTTTTAAGGAATGAAGGGAAAGAAAAATGGCAAGAGGAAACCTATAAACCTAATAAATGCTACAAATAGACACAATCACCCCTAAAACTTAGAAATTTATATGGTTTGAGATATTTAGGCAAGCAACAAGTATATTGAAAGACAAAACACTTCAACAAGAACACTTTTAATAAGGGGGTCTATTAAATGAATTCTTAGATTGGTTATAGATGGTGTCCAAAACATGGTTTTGTTAAGAATGGAAGCACTCAACTTGGATAAATTTGAACTTACTAATATATGCCCCAACATCACCTAGAAAGGGGAAAGACAAAGGTATCACATAAAAACTATAGGTAAAAAATATAAATCTTTGATCAAATATCAATAAGGGACTATATAGGAAACAAAATAAACCTAAAAGAGAATTAGAAGCACAATAGAGTCCTTTCCTTGAGAATAATATGTAAGATAAAGGCTCAAAAGGACAAACATCAACAAAGGAGTTTCTTGATTTTATCTTAAATTAGAGATGGTGTTGTAAGGCATAAAAAGTGAAAACTTTATTAGAAAGTGTTCCTAAACATTCTAAGATAAGAAAACCAATGTAGGAACCCATATATTAAGGTTTATTATAATTAAAGTTTTTCAAAATAACTTCATACAAGAAATTAATCCTCATCAATTAACAAGGCCTTTGATTGATCTATGACAAAATGTGTGTGCAAGTGAGTTCATTTCCTCTTCATGAAATCAACTAAACTAATCATTAAAAGTAGGAATTACAATAGTCTTAGAGATAAATTTCATTGCAATGTGACAATTAGCACATAATCAAAGGTTCTTAACAAGGCTAATAGTTGTTCCAATGGGCATGTTTAGAAAACCAAAAGCAATTGGCATCTTTTCACTATGGTGGTAGAGAAATAACTATTTTTCCCCATTTTCTACACCACTAAGTGTCTTGCATCTAGAAAATACCCAGTTTCCTTCATCTCCCAAGAAAATTTCTCCAACGTTGCTTAGATTTACTGTGTCTATGGATGCGTTATGTCTCCTACCAAAGAAGCACATGGCCTCTAATCCAACTACATCTAGAAAGTTTTCTAATTCCTTATCTTTCATCAATCTCCTTACCATTTGCTAACACCACCTGCCCACTAATGCATAAATACTTGAGAGACAAAGTCACATATTTTTTAAGATCCAAATTAAAAAAAATCATTGCTATAAATACTCCTAAGCCTGTATTCATAAGTGATCTACAGGTAGCAATAAAATAGATCCACAAATCCACCACAAGTTTAGCTTACAAAATTGCTCTATCCTTTATGCTTTGATGGATGTCCATACCTTGTTCCAAAGCTCCCATTTTGGCATAGGCAAGGAGGATGTTGAAAAAGGTTGCGAAGTCAAGCTGTACACCCACTAGATGTATTTTCTTGAAATTTTCTGAAGCCTTTTCAACAAATCCCTTTTGTGTTTATTCTACAATCATGGCATTCCATGAGATCACAATTTTTGAGGTATTTGGTCAAACAAATTCCACATTTTGGAAGCATATCTACCAAGGTAGTTGCAGCTACAACATCTTCCATAATTCCATACTTTGTTCCGAAGCTCCCATTTTCACACAAGTCACCAGTGCATTGACAAATGAAAACCAATCGTGTTGGTAACTTGCATTTTGAATTTGTTGAACGGTGGACTACGTGGGAACAATTTGAATGGTAATGATGAACAAAAAGAAAGATAGGTAATTGGGCCCCACACCAGCCATCTAAGCAGGTCAACGCTTAGAGTGTGTTGGTTAATCCCAACCCTTTCCTTGTACACCTACTGCTTCAATCCAAAAATACATAAAACTAGCTACAAATACAACCAATGGCCACATCTTAATCTAATTTGTTAGCTCACGTCATCCATGCACAACTATGCACAAACACAAAATTTATACAATGCATAATATTTGTCCTAGAAGGTGGTTTATAAGATACACATCCTCCAATATATAGGAATTATATGCATGTCCCTTTTGATCTTCAATGGACACATTAAAATTGAGGCTTTTCTTTGGTCACAACACAAATTTTTTAAATTGGTGCTTGACCATATTGAGGTATTATGATAGTTTAAATAATATTAATTAAAAATATGTGTTTTCAAGTCAATGATAGTTGGTCACACCTAATACATAGTAATTCTTCACATGTCCCTTTTGATCTTCAATGGACACATAACAAGTGAGGCTTTTCTTTGGTCACAACACAAATGTTTAGAAATTGATGCTTGACCATATTGAGGAAATATGATAGTTTAAATAATATTAATTAAAAATATGTGTTTTCAAGTCAATGTTAACTGGTCACACCTAATACCTTCTCATACAAATTAATATTTTTTATTTTTTAAATAATGTGGTTCATCACTTTTAAGACTATATTTTTACACCTTTTTATGAGATGTTTTGGAACACGAATATATGTGTCAACTTCTCCCAATATTGAAATTAGAAGAAAAATAAGGGACAACTTAAGAGAGAAGTTTTAGTCTAAAATATCTTGTTTATTATAAATCAAAAGTATGCAGGTGAAGCTTTCCATTTTAGCACCAACAATAGGGTCAATTACTTACTTTTGATGGTAAATTATGTCACAAATTTAGTCTGAGAGAATAATGAAAGAAAGAAAAAATAAATTAGTGTTTTTTATTAATACAAAATGATAGATTGTTCTTGACTTAATAAGATCATGTGTGATCATTAAGTTGAATTTGAACATTTTTAATAAGATTCAAATTGTACATAAATAAATTATGTACACCATCAATATCATAAATTATTGTTATCTTTCTTATAATATTATTTTATACATTTAGTCATATTTCAAACTTTGGCTCTTCACAATTGTATGGCCACTCATTTGATTGAATTTATCAACTCTTTAAGATAAATTTTTATTTGTTGAAGATATTTCTCTCACATACATGATAAGAAAGCTTAATGCTTAAGGCTATAGAATTAATTTAAAAACACTAGCTTATAAAGGTAGGATATGAATGGTTTGAATTCAAATTTGTAGTAGCACCCATATTCTAGAAACCCATTAATGTAGTTTTGTGGTATTAAAAAATTTGAGCTTTTTTTTCCAAATGTTAGCCTCCAATTGTTCAGATTCATAGAGGTTGCAAGTGCATCTATCATTGTAGCCCCTCTGGTCATGAGGAATGAAGATCAACATTGGTTTTTTGTCTTGATATTCTCACAAATACACTACTCGAGCTTAGCAATAATAAAAAAAAGATGGATGAGGATAGAGAGCACTTTGTTTCACTACATTGATGTATCAAAATCTTCCATAAGTTGTGCAAAACATACTAATCACTTATTTACTGTTGTAGCTATGTAGAGAATCTTCATAGAAAACACCAACCATTGAAATTTATCCAAGCACATATGCAACTATTGTGGCAATAATAGATTTCCATATGACAATGCTTCATTTTCCTAGTAATACTCCTCATTACAAGGTTGTTGTCATAACTATGTTAATCAAAATAAAATATTTCCTAACTACTAATCCTTGAATCATGAGCCATTTTATTTTTGCACGTGTTGCTATATGAGAATCTAGGAAAAGGGCGCAAAGCTAGGGCCAAATTATGTCATAGACATAGATCTATACTTAGTTTGGCAATTCATATTGTCTAAATTACTCATAGAATATACTATAATGGCATTTTCAAACTTGTATTACTTAGGTTGGCCTATAAAGGCCTAGAAACATTGATGTAGAATAAGATAATATGAATTATCCAATATGGTGAAATGTAAAGGAATAGTTCATTAAAGATGATATTGATGGATTTGGTATATTATATTTTGTATCTTCTATGCACAAATCAATTTTTCCTTTTTAACATATTAACTTACAAATATATTTTTAT
>VDFB02075696.1:0-12212 GCA_007258455.2 Sequoia sempervirens | reverse complement strand
TAGACTTACGAAAAAAGCATAAGAATAAAATGGTATATTGGAGTCATTAATTGGAGGTTGGGTAAAATGGTACATAGTACTTACCACCCCTTTAGTAACTGTGTTTGTAACTAAGCGATTCAAATTGTAATCGATTAGCAACTCTTCCCCTGCAGTTATTGATTTTATTGCACATACGAATACACAGTTTCCCTCGTGCACCTCAAATATGCAATTGAGTTGCTTATTTGTTGACCCAGGTCGTGTACTGTTTATAAACCCTACAATATTCCCTGATGCTTTTGGCCTTCCGTCAATCTACATAGCCACTCCTTTATTTTGATCCTTATCTTTTAGCTGCATATAATTTGCTGACAGTGCATACCTACGCATACTTTGTGTATATCGAACCAACTGCATCCATCTTTGTAACTGTAATAGGGTCCTACATACTCCATCAATTCAGTAACTTTTTCGTAACAGACCTTTATGCCATCCATGCAAAATAGGCCCAAACCATGTAATGACGATGGTGCTATGTGATATATCCTCTCGTTGACACAAAAATTAGTGTTTATTCAAAGAAGTTCCTTGGGTACCCATTGTTTCCGTAGATGTTTGTACCTCAAGGGCACCTCGACGTCGCCTATGCTCTCATCATCATAAGAACATGACCCCTCTTCAAGAAGAAAAAATTCCATGCGTTGACAAAATTTTCTTCTAATCTTTTAACCTCTAGTTGATCTCCCTCTTTTAGACCTACTACATGTCTTGTTTTTCTCTTCTCTTCCTGAATTTCCCTCGCTCGAGGAAGACAGATCTGACAAATACCTATTTGGTGGTACCTGCACTCATAAGGATGTTGGATGAAGTTCTTTCATGGTGATGTGATCCCAATGTGACATTATGATTAATCTATCATTTCATCGCTAGAATTTCACAGGTTATAAGGTAATCAAGTCTTGATAGATTGCAAGTTATTGTTACTACCGTCCAAATGTGTCCATCACAAATCAAATCTACTTAACGTTTTAACTCCCAAACTTTGTAACAAGTGTTAAATGTGACTATGGTCCACCAGTTACACAACCAAGACCTCAAATGTATTCTCTAATTGTAATCAAAAGACTTTTGCTCTTCATTCAAGTAAATAAATTTGAAGGGAAACACCACCAAGTGGTTTATTGGACACCTACATGACTAAAAATAGCAACAAATTTACATTTAATTTCCATATGTCTAAGTGGTTAATGGGGAGGGAGTGTGTACTACGCTTAGTTAAGTGATGTAGAGCAAGAGGATTTCACAATTCAACTTATTAGAACATATTTCACAACAATGGGTTTCAACTCATTCACCCATTCTACAAGGCAACTTTCTTGACAATTTCCTTGATTTCAAGATACCAAAATAGAGTTAAGGCACAACAATTCTTGTAGACTCAGAAAAACACATTCAACAATAGAAAATGACTGATTCAAAACTATTTCCCAACTTTGACAACTCAAAAATGTGAACTACTAAAAGTAGATTGTTCAAATCAACATTTAGGCCTATTTAGACCCCTTCAACAAGCAAATTTACATTTTCCAATCCATTTATCTTTGTTATGACTTCAGAAAAGTATAAATAGGTCTGCACAACCATTAGGAACCTTCACCCAACCTTTTTTCATGTTATTTTAACAAACCCTAGCTTTAAACCACCATTTTCATGCAAAATTCACACAAAATCACTCTTTTCTAGCCTAGGGCCTCCTTGAAACCTTATCAAACATTTACATACACCCATGTAACTTTGGAATCTCAAATAACATGTTAAAATAGACCTAAAAACCAATTTTCAATAGTTTTCAATGGTGGAAACTTAAGATATGAATTTTTCTTCAAAATTGGAACCTTAATTTCTAAACAAGGCTGCTGGGAAGATTCGACCATTAGACCACTTAAACGACCTTTTAAAAATTTATGGTAAGAACAAAAAACTTTATAAATTGAATTATCTTTCCATCCATGTAAGTTTAAGGGCTGTACTAAACCGTACAAGTCCGTACAACTCTCTGGAACAACATATTTCATTGAAAAACACAAAAAAAATGGAACTTTCATTTGCTTCCTTTCACCAAAATCTTCAAATAACCCTTGAATTCGACCATACACATTGTTTATGAGCCTTGAAAATCAAAACCAACCTTCTAACTACTTGAGTCCACCATTTGCACTTTTTTGCATTTTTACAATATAACAACTTTTTACAAAATATGCAATTTTTGCATTTTTTACTCCAAAGACCCTCCAAACAATTCAAATGCTATTAGATAGTCCCAATGGACCCTAAAACATCTAAATCCCTTGACTCTTATTACAAATTTGACAATTGAATCTTCATGTGCCACTTAACAACATTTGACAGTTTTTTGCAAATTAGACAAAATGACTACATAACTTATCCAAATACATATCAAATGACTCAAATACATTAAGATGGTCTTGAAATACCTTATTGAATGAACCCTATGCATTATTTAAACATTCTTTTACATATTGGCCTCACGGAGGCTTGAATGCAACAAGGTGCTCCTGCACCATTAAGTCATCATAAGTTTATGCTTTGACAATAATTTTTTTTAAGTAATCTTAAATCTTCCTATGTCTAATTTATAGGAGACTTTTGGTATGTTTTAAGGTAGGATGAGTGGTTGCATCAATGTTCTAGTTCTCTATGACAAGGTTTCAACATCTTCAAATAGTGAAAGTTAGTGCTTATAGTCATTTGAAACAACAACATTTTGATTATGTCTAATGGTAGGTTGATAACTTAAAATATCTCTACTTCAAAACAAAATTATCTCTAACAACTCTAAGAGCTATAATGGGATGGCCACCATCATAGGAAAGATTCTTCATTCTCACTTTTAGGTGTTAAAATTTAACAATACCTTGATTGATGAAAGAGCCCAAAGAGCCTTTCTCCATGGTATCCAAGTACACATAGTAGCGGTCTTCTCTTATACGGTTGGACATGATTTAAAGAACTTACCTAGGAATTATTCATTTAACCTAAGGTTTTCTCATAATGCTATCATTGGAAAAGTATGATCAAATTCTTCTATTATGAAGAATTGGTCTATGTGCCTCTAGTAATAACTATAAATGTTTGTAAGGATAAAATGACTAATTGCATCAGGTAGGAGAGAATCAACTTTGAGTTCTTCAAAGATTATATTCCTCTATTCATAATTTTTAAGGGTTGTGTGTGGAGGAGGTTATCACTACCAAAAAGGGAGGAGACCTTTCCTTACATATGTTTGTGGTGGAGGTATTAAAGAAGAATTGTATGCCTCTATTTCCATTCATTAGATCTTTCTTAGCCTAACATATACTTGGGCTAAGTCTATAATTGCTTCAGACTCATGCGATGAAGGCTATGTGTGATGAAATCCTAGACCTCAACCAAGATGTGGGTAGATTATGGGAGTTTTGCCAAGACCTGAGGCTAGTCGATAAAAATGTGAAATACTAAGCTATTTTATTTTTTTTGTCTTATACCATTTTACGATAATGGGGGTGCCAATGTACGAGAAGATATTTGGAAACTAGGCATGAAAATTGTAGGTTAAAGGAATGGGGGTGCCAAACTTACAGTACTCATTGTCCCTTGGTCGTTGATTTTCTCTAAGTTCCCTCAACCTCGTCCTCGGCGCTGGTATTGACCTTGTTTTCACTCCTCCAAGCTCTTCCTCGGCGCTGATATTGACCTTGTTTTGACTCCTCCAAACTCTTCGTCGGCGCTAGTATTGACCTTGTTTTAACTCCAAACTCTTCCTCGACACTGGCATTGACCTTGTTTTCACTACTCCAAACTCTTCCTCGGCACTAGTATTGACCTTTCACTTCTCCAATTTGACGAGCTACAATCTGGTTTCATTAGGTTTTAGAGTATGTTAATTAAATTGAAAATTATGGTGCCATTTAGCTAGGTTTTAATATTCTACAATATAGTTAAGTATATATTAGCTATATTTTATATAATAAATAATATAATTATTCAACTTATTATAATTATATATTATATTCTTTGACAAAATTATTAAATACACATAAAATTATTATAATTAATAATCAATAATAAGTATATTTTTATATAATACAAAATATAATTAATATAATATATATTTAATATAACAGTAATATATATTAATATAATATTAATATGAGAGAGAGAAACTAAATTTTGATTGGTTGTTTCATGTCAACAATCCAAGGATGGCATGTGTCCTTGGGGAGTTATGCCCAAGGTAGCATGCCATTTGATTAAAGATATGATAATTCTCCTTTAAGACCTCTTCAATGTACCCATTGCACTTAAGGGACAAAGATAAAATATAGGAAGAAAATAGAAAGGGAGACAAGGGAGATGAGAGGTAGAGATAAAGAGATAGGATGAATAGATAGAGATATAGGAGGGTGGATTGATATATCTCTCCCTATGCATTTCTTTATCTCTATATCTCCACTATCTGCCGGCTCCCTCTTCCCTCTATCTATTGAGCTATCTCTCCCTCTGCCTTTCTCTCGTTCCACCCATCTCTCCCTCCATCTCTCCTGCTCTATATCTTTTATCTCCCTCTCACTCGTCTCTCTATCTCTTTCTATCCATATCTTTCTCTACCTCTATCATGATCTCTCTATCTCTTTCACTATCCCCCTCTATCTCTCTATATCATCCCCTTTCTATGTCTCTCCATATCCCTCTATATATATTTAGCTATCTCTTCCTCTCTCCCCTATCTTCTTCTCTCTCTCCCTTTCTACATATCGCTCTCCCTCTCCCCCTCTTCTTTCTCTCCATCTTCTACCTATCTATCTCCCTCTCTTCTCTCTTTTCCTCTTCAACCTATCTCTCCCTCTCTCCCCCTCTTATGTATCTCTCCTCCTCTACCTATATATCCCTTTCTCTCCCTCCCCCTCTATATCTCCCCCTCTCTATCTCTCACCATCTCTCCCTCCCTATCCCCCCTATCCATCAACTCTCTATCTCCACCTCTCTTCCTTTCTCTTCCCATATATCTCCATCTCTCTTTCTCTTCCCATATATCTCTATCTCTCTCTCTCTCTTTCTCTCCCCACCTATCTCTATCTCCCCATATATTAACTAAGAACTCATAAAGGCAATAGGAATTTTTTAAAGAAAAGAACAGTTGACCCAATCATAAGTGTATGGCCTTCGCAGAAAGGAGTGTTCCACCTTAGCAATAACAACTACCTGATTTAGACCTAGTAGGTTCAACTCAACCAACCTATCAATCTACCTTTAAGAGGATTCCATCAAGTTTAGAATGACCAATTTAAAAAATCCAAACAACTCTCAAACCCTGACAAAGAACAAAAGTTAGATTTCACACTTTGACTCCTTGAATCCTTGTAATAGTGCAAACCTAGTTTTTTCCCAATAACTCAAAACTTTCCCAAAACACCAGAGAAACCCTTGATGGTTTTAGACACTCATTTTGGATTTATTAAACATACTTCAAGGGAAAGTACAAGTGATTTTGCAAATTTTACAGTGATTCTGCACTCGTTGATTCCCTAAAGAAAAGCTTATCTTGACTATAATCCATCATAGTCACATATGATCACATCATTCTTGACCATTTGATATCATGAAAAACCTCCAAAATCTAGTATTCAAATAACCCATATCGGCAAAAATTTGTGCAGGTCTCTCTGATTCATAAATCATTATATTCTCATTTTCAACATATCGGTAAAAGAACATAAATGTCTCACTGATCATATTACATAAGAAGATACACATCGAGATGACACAGTCCACAGTCTCACCGATAATGATTTTTGTTGGCAAGACAAGTTCCATTTGGGTGAAATGAAAAGGTCATACCGAGCATATAGGTCTCACCGATGAAGTTCCATTAGAAAGAAACCTTTCTTGTCTCACCGATCAAAGCACAAGGAGTTGTATCGGAAGGAGTCTTGGTGACATGAGATAGAAGGAATAATCATCGAGGAGACTTATAACATCGGGTAAATTACTAAATGTCTTAGCGATACACCATGTCTTGCCAATGAAGACACAAACAGATCAAGATAGTCATTGGGGTGACTCTTGGCGACATGAGATAGAAGGAATAATCATCGAGGAGACTTATAACATCGGGTAAATTACTAAATGTCTTAGCGATACACCATGTCTTGCCAATGAAGACACAAAAAGATCAAGATAGTCATTGGGGTGACTCTTGGCGACATTTATATGAATCAGATGGATAGATTATGTGATATCGACATAATGTCTCCTTGACCAAAAGAATGTTTAATGAACGTTAGTCAAGCCTGAATAAAATGATTGCCCAAATTTTGAATTTTCTTTCTAATAGAACATTTGATGTGACAATGGGTAAATTCGAAGATCACCTACGCTCGTGTTCAAAGCTAGAATTACTAAAGAAGAAATATCAGGGAGATTGGCTTATGGTCTCATGGATGAAGGGAATCTATCGAGAAGACGAGTCATTAGTGTGACATTGGATCTATCTTGCCAATGGAAGTCATCGGCAAGAAATGGACTATTAGAGTGAGTTTTATATCCTGTGCCGATGATTGATCTCTCACCAATGGGTTGGCTTCGGTGGTCATTGCCAAGAGTCTCTGTGATGACATGGTGTAGGTCTATTTAAAACTCTTGTAGAGGTCAGATCAGTGACATTGGATCTATCTTGCCGATGGGAGTCATCAACAAGACATGGACTATCAGAGTGAGTTTTCTATCTTGTGCCGATTATTGATCTCTCACCGATGGGTTGGCTTTGGTGGTCATCACCAAGAGTCTCCGAGATGATATGGTGTAGGTCTATTTAAAACTCCTGGAGAGGTCAGATCGGTGTGACATTGGATCTATCTTGTTGATGGAAGTCATCGACAAGACATGAACTATCAGAGTGATTTTTCTATCCTATGCTAATGATTGATCTCTCACCGATGGGTTGGCTTTGGTGGTCATCGCCAAGAGTTTCGCCGATGAGGTTTCATCAAAGAGACCATCATTTCTTTCACCGACAAGAGCACTAGGAATATATCGGTGAGACATGTTCTATTAGTGTAAATCCTGAATGTTCACCCGACTCGCTAAGTTACACCGATAGGAGGATATCGGTAGGAGTTATGGTGACATATTCAAGACCAAAAGAAAAATTATTGGCGAGACTTATAACATCGGAGGAACCACTGAATGTGTTATCGATACTAAAACTTAGGCCGATGAAGAAATAAATGAACCAAAATGATTGTCGGGGTGACTCTTGGCGATGTATACGGGACAAATGTTAACATCAGTCAGATGTGTAGAGCGTTACCCCGATCAATAGAGTATTCAATGAACGTTGTTTGGTTGTCTAATGTATAGATCAACCAAATTTTGAAGGTGTCTTGTCGACCAGTTCATTTGATGTGACAGTAAGGAATTCAAAAATATGTTACATTCGTGCCTCGAGTTAAAACATTAATGGCACCATGGAGTACAAGTAATTTCATAAATTTAAAGGAAATCATTGCAAAATGAACATTATTGTGAATTGGTAATGAAGGAAATGAGGAGACAAACAAAGGGCCAGAGAATTGTTTCAGTTGAAAGACCTCAATCAAAACTAATAAGTCCTTTGCATTTTAACTTTTTTATTTCTACAATTTTAAGCGAGTAATATGGAAGGCACCAACTCAGGGAAGTTGAAAGGTAGAAAAAAAAGTGAGAGTAGTCACCCTAAGAGTAAGAAGCAAAAATTTGAGTCTGGAATTGAGCTGAAGGGTGCTGAACGAAAGTTGAATCAGGATTTAATTGACCAATTGCCTGGCTCTGGGTCCAGAGGTAGGCGCTCCGCGCAACTGAGGGTGGAAGTGGATAAATTGGATGACAAGTGCAAGCACATAGGAGATATTTGGACCCCAATAAGAGGCTATGAATTGTTCAGATTCCACTTTCAACGAAGAGATCGTTTTGAGCCAAGTTGTAATATGTGGCGTCTAAATTTGGGAAAAATGGTTTGCCCTAATGTGTTTTCCAATATAGAGTTGGTAAAATTGTTGGCCACCCACTATGACTCAAAACTTAAGGCCATATGCAGACCATCTGGGAAACCATTCGTATACATATCAAAGGCTTCAATATGTGAGGTTTTTAAGTTGGAAGGGTGGTGTAATGAGAAAATTGTGAATGAAGAGTTGGAAAAGGAGTTTTGGAGAATGAATGCCACTTACAAGGGTTGGAGGTTGCCCTTACATAGAATTAAACAAGATGGTAAAACTGTCCCACTTGACGATGGTGATGGGCCTCCATTCCATGTGGACTTATTCGAGCCCTATATGAGATATACCTATTTATCAGTAGGACAAGTGTTGGGTATGGAAGTTCCTGAGTATATGTCCATTGTTCCCATGGTAATTGCAGTTGACATTCAATGTCATAATTCTAGGTTATTTGACTATGCTTCATTTGTCTCCAAGGAGCTCGACTTAGCATTGGTGGCAATCAAGAATAAATCTCCTGTTCTGCACCTAGGCATTATTCTCTTTTAATGCATCTAGTATTGTACTTTGGACAAGAGTTAGGGATTTGGCTAGAAAAGTTGAAGGTTTCACATTTTGATAAAGAGGGAAAATTGTTACCCATTCAATTGTGGACTGCCATTTGGGACATTAGGTTTGCTAATTCCAGTTTCTTGTATTTTGAAGAATATTTTGTAAAGCTAGTATATGAATTCTACAGTCATCCTTGTGCACACTCATTGTTTGATGAAATAAAATGCTTCCTCAGACCTAAGGACTTTAATGGACCAATTGATCACAATTGGGGAGACTGGTATTGCTTGGAAGATGCTACTATGGTAAGGGTGTTTGGTTTTGAGGATTCTCCATTCATTTTTCCTAAAACAGTCCTAGATAGGATTGTATATTTAGAAATTGTAAGACAAATGGATTTTTCTAGTTTCATGAATTTTGGTTCATTTAGAAAATAGGCATTTATGCCTAGTACTCTGTGCTTTGGTGATTTTACTGTGCTTGGAAAGGATATGATTTGATCCTTGACAAATTAATGCAGTATAATATGAATAAGGGTCCACCGAGAGAAGGTTTTGATCTAGAGGGATATATCAATTCTGCCAAACAAAGGATAAACTTTGGATGATATGATCATGTGCCTTATCAGTTTGATGAAATGATTAGAAATTTGGAGGTAGAGGAAGTAGAGAGAGTGGTGGAGGAATACAACCAAGGGTTGCTGGATATAGGGTTCCCATTTTTTGGAGATGAGGAAATTGGAGAAGATATGCCACAAGACCTACCCAGCAGGATTTCTAGATTAAAAACTCAAGATTACAACTGCCCTCCTAGAGAACTAAGTGTTGAAGAGAGCCAAGATACAAACACTAGACATATGGCATATAGGTCATTTGTAGCAGACAATGAATTTGTGAATTCTTCAGAATTCAGATCTTTCTTGTATAAGCAAAAGGGTAAGGAGATAATGGAGACAGTTGATAATATTATACCAAGCAATGAGGAGTAGCTACTAAATAATTTGAAATTAATTGTGGATAGAGAAATGGCTAATATGACCCCCGACAAAGGAAGGAAAATGTTAGAGGATGCTGGAGTTATGATCTTTCTAGGGCTCGATTTGAATTCTGCATTGGTGTTTGATAGCTTCTTAAAGGATAATAGTGCCAAACACAAGCTTAGTCGAGAGGGGGTGATAGAAATATATGCTGGATCCAAATATAACCCGAATGAAGGATCACTCATGATATGGGCCTTGTATCCACCTCATAGAAAGTTAGTGGTGATTGATATTGAGAAAGCATTTGGAAATGTCATGACTCTAAAGGTTGGAGAGGTAGATCCTGTGGTGACTGCAGACATTGGGATTAATGTGGAAAAATTGAATAAAACCCAAATACAAATGTTGATAAAAGAAAAGGAAATGTACAAAATGAATAATGAAAGGATCATGAGAGAAAATGATCATTTGAAGGACATGCTAGGAGTCACAATGGGACCTCCTAAATTAATAACACATGGTGAAACCTCACATGAGGTAAAAGATCATTGGGAGGAGTCAACTACATATTCACAAGGTAAATATGATACACTCGCTACAATAATTAGAAAAAGGCAGGCCAACTTAACGATTTGGTTGAATAAGCTATGGGGAGCATATTCAAAGAACCATGTTACAGGGCAGGAACACAAGAGAATTGATGGAAGGATTGAAGAATTTTGTTGAGAATTAAATGAAAGAGATGTTCTTGATAGTGTGGCCATTGGTATGGGTAACCAAATTATAAAGAGACACAGGGACTATTATGAGGAACTGCGAGAAGATGCAAAGGGGTTGGTTGATGTTATGAATATGGGACTGCCTACACTATTTGAAGATGGAGAAAAGTTGAAGGAGAAAGCCAAGTGGATTGAAGAATATGAATTGATGCTGCATGGAATTCTGGAAAATGCTACAGGGAAGGATTTAACATTGGACAAGAGCTGCGAACACAACGAAAGGATGATAAAGGTGGAAATATTGGCTAGGAACGCATTAGGAGATGCCGATACTCATGAACGACAATATTATCTAGATCATTTATCAAATGTTCATCTATGGATAAATAGAACCCAATCTCTTGTTTTAATTAGTTAAGTAAAATAGAACATTTGTGAAGGGGCATGTCCCTTCCAAGTTTTGATGTATTTATATTTGTTCCATAGTAATGCAATAGATATATGCGTTAGGAGATATTTAGTAGATAGCTTTCTAGAAAAATGCTTTCATATACAGAGAATCAGATGCATGTATTTTGATGGAGTAAATGAAGATATCTAAGTTATGGATTAAGATTTTGGTATCAGCTGTTTGTTAAATTTATGCAATTATTTGATTGTCTCCATTCTAATGCTTCTCTATTTTTTAAATTGATATAACAAGTTTATACTCAGTTTATCATTGTACATTTACTATATATGTGTGATCTGGTTATTCGGTTCTCTCAAGTAGGGATTAAAATATTTTAATCAATCACATCGATTGAGAAGTGTTAGTTGGATTAATAAGAAGAATCACATAACTAGAATTTCCATTCTATCTCAAGAAGAGTTTGTCAATTATTCACTTGCACGTTTACACAAGTTGTAAACAATTTTTGTGCTTGACAGTTTGAATTATTGCCATTATTGAAATCGACATTTGTAGATATTCATTAGACTCCATATACCCAATAAGGCACTGGTATCCCCTTGTATTCTTTTATAATTTTCATTATTCTTATTTATTTTACACTTACATTTACAAATACACATACATATGCATTTACTGTTTTCATTTATTTCTCATGTAGTTTAATAGTTTGATCGATTTCATATTATATGTGTTGAAGACTTTAGAATTTCAATTACATTAATTTATGGATATGTTGTATCTATAAAACTACAAAACCATATGCTCTTTGAATTTACACTTGCATTTAGAAATACATATTTATATACATAAATATAGATTTCTTTAATGATATGTTGCATTTATTGTTCTAGGAGAGCATCCAGTAATTGTATTTACACTTACATTTAAAAATACAAATACATACATACGCATTTATGCATCCTACGCCCTATTCATGCATCCTACAATTACAACAATATCCATGGGACCTCTTACACAAGCTACAGTAATCACCAAAAGTGTAAGAGTCCCTTTATATCATGTTTGGACTACAAAACCCTCAAAAATAGGGTAACCAGGCTATATGCAAAGAAATGAAGCTTTCTAACTCAAATCAACACCTTAAGGCCTCAAATAAGATTCAAATCAAGGCTAACACATATCTTCACGACATGGGATTGATTTCACATCAAAATATGGCTGCATGTGATTGTATAGTGCTGCATAATAGGAAAAATATAGAAATTTTGAAGAAAAACATAGATTTTCGAATGTCAAGAGCTTGTATTTTAAATCCTCAACCATCAACAACCATTACAATGATCACTTTATGCCTTTTAAAGGCCTTTAAACCTCAACCATTGAACAACCACCTCTACAACTCAATTTTTAATCTTTTATGATCACATGAAACATAAAACACACTAATTTCAAGGTTGTTAACATCACTATTGAAATGTTTTAATTTTTTGACCTTTCAAACATTAAAAGTACATCATTAAATTAATTAT
>VDFB02075693.1:0-23167 GCA_007258455.2 Sequoia sempervirens | reverse complement strand
AGTAATATTAAGTAAATTATATTCTATCAACTTAAAATTGGCTTACCTTGTTCACTACAAACATTTTTCAAGAGGAAATCTATATAATATTTAAAATAGAATTAGAAGCATACATATTTTCCATATCATGTTCTCACCTAATGCATCATATTCATAGAATATTTTTTATCAACACTAAAAAAAATAGGAATAGTGTACACAATCTTTTCTATCACAGTAAGATCAAAAGTCGTGTAAGACAACATAACAATGA
The DNA here is from genome assembly GCA_007258455.2 of Sequoia sempervirens. Lineage (NCBI taxonomy): Eukaryota > Viridiplantae > Streptophyta > Pinopsida > Cupressales > Cupressaceae > Sequoia > Sequoia sempervirens. Next base: position 22,914 of record VDFB02075693.1, on the reverse strand, counting down.
AAATGTGAATCACAATTACTAAACATGAAACATAAATGGCATCTAGAGACTAACAAAGAATATAGGAAACTATAGGATCTAAATTAAAAAAAAAAGTATAAGAAAGTATAGGAGTTAACAATTACACAATCTTATTGGCGATTTCTTCTTCTTACAAAACAGAGAGGATGAATGGATTTAGCGTGGCATCCCTTCAAGGTAGTTCTCTGTTAAATTTTCCTATGTTATGATGGAGCAACTTATACTTCCCCCTCTGAATTTCGATTGGAATAAGATCTGAAATGCCAAACTCATTCCCAAAATTAACATTTTTGGTGGGTTACAGTTCTTGGTAGTATCCTCACCATAGACTAGAAGAGGTTTTTAGTTTGTTATCAAATTCTCCCTCTGTTATGAAGAGGCAAAGAGTATTGAGCACATATTCTTCCACTGCTCTTTTGCTAAGGAACTCTTGACGTATGTTTTAAGAATCTTGCTAGTAGATTGGGTTTTTCCCCATTTTGTAAGGGAATTTGTGGAACAATGGAATAGTTGTCCTTTTAGTCACCCAATTATTGAAGATCTATGGAAGAAGATTCCTCCTTTCGTGTCATGGATCTTGTGGAAAGAAAGAAATAATAAAATATAATTTAGAGATCAGAAGAGGAGGAGTATGGTCTTCTTAAGCACAAAACAGAAAATTCGAGACAATTTAAACTCTCAAAACTATTTCTTTTCAAAAAATATGTCGTCATATGGGGATCTTAGGATCAAACAAAATTGGGGAATTAAAAAGTACCTAACCGAAATTAATTGGGAAAACTTTTGAGCATAAAGATAACTAAATGGATCCCTCTCATCGAATGTTGGATAAAGCTCAGTTTTGACAGTTGCTCCAAAGGGAACCCGAACCTGGCTGCAACTAGAGGAGTTATAACATATCACAAGGGCTATCTAATTGAAGGAGCTATACAAAGAATCTAGGTATCTGCACTAGCAATGTTGCTCAAGCAATTGTTGTTTGGGGGGGTCTGAATAGAGTGAAGGCAAGGGACTATAACAAAGTCGTTATAGAAGGAGACTCCAATTCGATCATATATATTCTCAAGGGAGACTCTTCCGCTCCTTGAAGGTAAAGAACTTGATAGAAAATTCAAGAAAGATGATTGAGGGCCTCCATCAATATAAGTTACACCATACATACACAGAAGGAAACAAGACAATAGATGTTGCTTCTAATGTGGGGATCTCCTATCTGCACTAGGTAAGGTGGAATTATGATGATGTCCCTCAAAAAATAAGAAACCTAATTTCAAAAGAGAGATTAGGGAATAAAAGGACCTTAAAAATTTATAATAATATATGAAAATAGCATGATACCTATGACTAAAGTGACTATGAAAGACTCTCGGGTCCCCCTTCATGGCACTAGGAATCATTATAGTGCCACGAGTTTAAATTTCTAAACTTTAAATTTTAAAGATGTTATGAAAAGAAAAGGGACTAAGAATGATTATTATGATAAGGTGCAGTTCCTATCCAATCATAACAAAGATTTATACTACAAGGATTTTCCTCCCATTATTATTAATTTGTACCTCCTTAATGGGGGAAGTATTGATTGTATTTTATGAAGGACAAAGGTTGAATCATTATATTAAAAGGGAAAGGAAATAATTTTTACAAGTAATAATAAGGTGGATTTCCGGAGTAGGGAAGGGGGTTTCCTATTAATCATTCATAGAGACACGAAAGATAGGTGATATCTTCTTCCAAATCCTATGGATATGTATTCGGAGTATGTAACTATGGAAAAGCATGGAAATCTTAATTCTCACACAAACCCCATGTCTAATCCCCCGACTAAGCCCAATATGCATAAGATTCAAATTAATGGGAGTATCTTGGGACTCTTCATTCAAGACAAGTGGTTTGTTTTCCTAGCAATTAACATAATTGGCTTGGCTCATTCCTCAATACATGATTTTTCCTTTTTTACCTACAACAATCACAAAAAGGCCCCCCATTGCAATTCTATTTTGGTTTCTCTCATCTAGAGTGGAAAGTTATATAGTCTTTTGGGTCTCCAACAAAGGTGGCGGAATAATTTTGGGTGTATGATGGGTGGTCTAGGGAAGCACTCAAAACCCATTTTGTGTATCTGTCTCAAGCAAAATGTAGATACTTGGAGGATTTTGAGGAAGCTAGTATCACACCTTTTTTCTAAGCCATGCAAGGTTTCAATGATGAACTCACCTCCAAATTCTATGACTTAAGGAGGGGATGGTGTCTATTGGCAGTACCCAATTCGAGGTGACTCCTAGACTCATAGAAGAGGTGGTCCAAAATTAGAATGTAAAGGAATAAAGGTCGTCAAAGTGAGCAAGGGAAACTATCAAAGATTTATAAATAATTTCTTTGAAAAAGAAAAGAAGCCACTAAGACTTCAAAATGGCTACAAAAGGGAGAAGCTACTGATTCTATTTGGTCTAGTAAGTTTACATATAATGTGCTATTTTACTTTATAACTTGAATATTTAAAACCATTCATGAGAACCATTTTCCTTTCTTAAACCACATTAGGCATAACTTAGAATAAATTAATATCCCATTTTTTTGCTATCATCCCTTTATAAATGCATTGCTAAGGGGGCCTCCCCTCCGCTACACCAAGGTCTTAATTTAAGACTTTATAATAGTGGCCCACCCTTGTGGAAGGAGATTTCTTCTTCCTTTGCAAAGGGTTCTCTTTTGATGTTGACCTTTTTTTTAGATCTAAGCTTCCCCATGCTACTATTTTTTCTCCTGAGCTGCCACTATCAGAGGAATCTGACAATTGCATCATATGGCTGCCCTCCAAGGACAAGGCCTACAATGAGGTGATTCTTCACCAAGCTTCAATTCATTATGCAAACCTTTACATTCAGGAGATTTAATTCAATGGTTGTAGATGGATGATGATTACAGTTTCAACCTAAAAGGGATAAGCTCTTTTAGAAGATCTATTTTTTACAAAGGAAAATTTATGTAATGTTACTGTTATTTTAGTTGATTTTGTGTACATATTAGCTTATTTGTCTCTTTTCCAAGAAGTGCTTTACACACCTTGCATTCTCCTTAAGGGAATGTATGTTCTAGTTTTATGCTTTTCTCCAAGTGTAGGCCTGTACATGTTTTATTTTCCCTTGAGAGTTATAGTTTTGTAAAACCTTTTCATGACTTCATGCCCATTGGACTGATAAGGCCCCTGGATTCCATGATTAGCAGGCAATCATCCTGTAGAAATTACCATAAATATTGTCATTCATGCCGCCCATTGATAACCCATCATTGATAACCAATCTGAGAGATCCTACTTGGGCCATCTTGCATGAATTTTTCTTGAGGAGGTTCCTAAAATTGGCTAAGTCATTCAAATTTTTGGGCTTTCGGGTTTTCGCTTACCTCTCTACTAGCATTCATTCTTCATCGCTCCCACTCCTTCTTTTCCTTCAATTTTGTTCTAAGTGTTTCGAGTTTTGGCCTTCAGCCTTACCCTTTAACCCTTACTACTTCCCTTTGGTAAACCTTAAGCCTCACCCCAATCACCAAAGTTCCAAGGATGCTTTTCAAGGTTTGTCTAAGTCTTGACTTGTCATACTTTTGGGATCGAGCTTCCATCTTATTGCTTTCCACCTTTAATCTCAAGCAAGAAGTAAGACTTACTCCTGACCATCGAAGCCCGATTAAATCTTTCAAGATTTTCCCAAGTGTTTCATTTTCGAACTTCAAGGGTTGGTCTTCCCTCTTACCACTTTTCATCTTTTCACTATAGGAAGTAGAGCTTCCTTCTGACCCCCAATCCCCAAAATCTTGTCTCTAGCTTTTGGGCATCGAACTTTCATCTTCTTCTCTTCTTCCTTGTCACCTTCACTTTTTCCTTCTTTCACAAGTATGTATGGCACTCCAAAAAATAACACATCACAATAGTCTAGTAATTTAATGTATTTTAATATTTAATTAAATCAATTTTGATCTCACAGAGCAAATAAAATTTAAATAATTTGAGTTTATATTGTCTATTTCACTCACTAAATAAATAAGTTTATTTAATCATCTTTTCGTATTCATTTCTTAATTAATTAAATAAACATTACGATTTATTTATATTAATTATCAATAATCTTGGCTTGAATATTTTATTCAAATAAAGATTAAATATTTCTCTCTTTTAATTAAATTCCTCTAATATCCATTCACAATTAAATATTCCAAAATATTTAATTAAAATCTTCTAAATTCCATTTACAATTAAATATCTCTAAATATTTAATTAATTCTTCTAAAGTCACATCACGATTAAATATTCCAAAATATTTAATTGAAGTCTTCTATAGTTCTAAAATTAAATATTTCAAAAATATTTAATTTCTTCAAATTCACATGAAATTAAATAAATTTATTTATTTATATATTTAATTTGCATTATCTTCAACAATCGAGAAACAAACTGCCAAAACAGAAAAATTAAATTCCTCTGTTCCTGTGCAAGCTTGTTCCCGTGGGTTGAAGACAGGCATCCATTCTTCTCTCCAACCTCCCAACCTCTTCCATTTTCTTCTCTAACCTCTCCATCTCTCACCATTCAAACTTACCAGACAACCTTATAGCCGTTGATCCTTGCCAGCCAAGATTTTGCCTGCAAAAAGCTATAAAAAGGACTGTCGGGTCTTTGAAATCATATAGAAGCTTTCAATAGAATAACTATAGCCAAATTGCAAATAGCATAAGCCTTTTAGCATTCTCATTCCATAGCATAGCATAAGATCATAGCATATCATGGCCAATCATCCACATAGTTTAGTTTCAATTTACAGCCCCTATGCATATCCGTCAGCATTTTCACCTCCACCAGCATATAGGACAGAGAAGCTCTATCACTTTGCATACTCATTCTGCAGATTGCCATTTGGAGAAGCCAAGCTTACACAATCTAAGAACAGCAACTTCGAACAAATCTCTGGAGATAGAGGAAGATGGAACGCCTCTGAAGAAGCTTCATTTCTTTATTTGAAATCAAATTAATTAGCTTTCCTTCAGTTTAAAGTTCTATTATTTGTGTTTATTGTTTTCATTTTGATAACATATATTAACATTACACAAAAGGTCTTCAACTTCGGGTTTTGATATCCTTTACCTCTTACCTTTCTTTGGTAAGAGGTAACTCTTTTCTCTAAGCTCGATAACTCCCTCCAGTCTTCCCTTTTTCCCTTTTTGCATTTGTGATAAGGTGTAAGCCTCCTTCCCAACATTCAAAGCCTAAAAAGGATGATCCTTCCTAACTTCACAATTCGCTCCTCTAACCTTCTTTCTTCTTTTCTTCTAGTATGCAATAAGTGGTACTCCCAAAGCCTGATCCTTGATGGTTTGATGCCAATTCAAAGAATAAAGTATTAAGTAAGCCTGAAGCTTGATCCCCAATGAATGTACTTTTTTCGAGGGTATGGACCATTTAATAGTGCAAAGGTTTCTTTTTGGGCCTGATGCCCCAACCTTCCCATGCAGATTTGATGTGTTTTCTAGGTGATGCAATTAATGCTCAAACTACTTCCTCTGCTACCTGTTTTAACTTTTTGGCTTCAAGGACAACATTCAATACATTTTTTGAATTCTACAAGTGGATTTTATGGTGCCCATACTCATTTATTATTTCTTCTTTGTCCCTTCTGACAGATTTATGCCCATATACCTAATTTTATGGGGGCATTTGGATCATTCACTTTCAAGAAAATATTTATTGTTGGGTATAGTGTGGGAGTCTTTGATTCTCTTGGCTCTCCTTTTGGCACGAATTTCATGAGTAGATCTTTCCTTGATCATATCTTCTTGATCGCTAACCCTAGTTGGGTAAGGTTTTGAGTTGCATTCATCCAAGTTATGCTTGATCTATTAAAGAAACACTTGTATTCTTTCTAATGGTTCTTCCTTTGGCTCCTCTGAGGGTTTTCGTTAGCAGACACTATATTTTACACTCTAGTAGTGTAAAGATTTGTTTGTTGCCTCTACATCAATGAAATCAAACAAGCTCACCTCTCTCAGTTCTTGTTTATGTTTTTTTAAGCTCATTACCTGCATACACTAGTACACAAACAACAATATATGACTAAATAAACTACTAAAAATTGCATATAAATGACTAATTTTGGTCACGTGACCATTAGTAGTTTATTGCCAGTCATTTATAACGCGACCAAATTTATGACTAAACTATTTTAGTCATTTATTTAGTCATTGATTTGTACTCATTGATTTGGTAATTAATTTGGTCATTGATTTAGTCATTGATTTAGTCGTTAATTTAGTCATTGATTTAGTTATTGATTTAGTCATTAATTTAGTCATTCATTGATTGTTATTAACTGGTCATTTATTTCTAAGTCATGGTAGTGATTTATTTAGTCATATATTTAGTCATATATTTAATCATTAATTTAGTCATTAATTGTTGTTAACTGGTCATTTATTTTTAGTCATTACTTTAGTCATATATTTAGTCATTAATTTAGTCATATATTTAGTCATTAATTTAGTCATTACGTTAGTCATTTATTTAGTCATTATTTTAGTCATTACTTTAGTCATATATTTAGTTATTTAGTCATTTAGTCATATTTAGTCATTAATTTAATCATTACTTTAGTCATACAATTAGTCATTAATTCAGTCATTTTATTTACTAGTTTTCATTAATTGGTAGTAAATATAATCACGAAATAATAATTTATTAACTACCATAAATTTTATAATGCAAAACTAATATAATATTAAATTTGAACTAAAACATAAAAGTAAATAAAAATATTACATATGCGTACAAGCTACAACATACTAAAATTAAAAGATTGATTCAACATCATGATAAATAAAGGTAATCTACAATAAAAAATAAATTAATGCAAATATATATCAATATATATATATCAAGTTATAAGATGTCAAAGATGTCTAAGAGTATATATGTAAATATAATAAAAATTGTCAAAGTTGTCTAAGAGTTTCCAAGTCTTTCAAATACACCATGATAATTAAGATCCTTGAATAACATATTCAAAATACTGCATAAAGTAGTGAGCCAAGATGTCTAGCAACTAGTACATGATAAATATGTTCAACTATGTCATTTTTTGCAAATATTTTAGTGGCCACTGTGTGAAGGTTCCCTCTTTCTCTTTCAGATGAACAGCTCCATCTATTTTGTCTTCATAAACAAGGGGTATGTTACTTGTGACCTTTAAAATGTTTACATTTGCATCCATTGTTCCTTTCAAGTTGACTCCATGTACAATAGATAGGGAGTGAATCCGTCCAATTCCCACAACATCACCATCTAATGGATCCAACACCTTAACTTTATCTCCTTCTTTGAGTTTATCAATACACTCCTGCAAAAAGAAAAAAATAACACATTATAACATAAACTTACATAAAGGCTTCCAACAAATAACACATTATCCATGTTCCTACTAAACTTGCATAAAGGCTTCCAACAAATTTTTATGCATGAATAACATAAACTAATAAACTTGTATAGTTTTCTCTTTAGATTACAACAACTACATGCAGCTCAATCAATATCTCATTCAGACAAATAAAAAATTGTAAGATTTAATATTCAATACCATAGAACACAAAAAATACGATAAAATGTGTTCACTGAGGTCATCACAGAACTCACCGTGTTTGGAGAAGCAAGCTGCTTTCCACTCAACATACTAGTAGCTGATCTTTTTACAAACCCATTCTCATAAGCCTGCTTGTGCATACACATTAGCAATTTAAATATCAACAAGCATTCCATATTAACTATTGTTCAATAACCTTATTGCAACCCTTCCTTATAACATAGAAAACAAGAGAAAATTACAAAACATACATTTCTACCAAGGTGTGAGGAGTCAAAAACTAGGAAAAAATAATTTTTTATCCAAAACCTGTGGATGATAGTTAATTTTTGTTCAAAATTTCAATTCAGCTTATAAACTCGAAGTTAACATTTTGACAAAATGATTTGACAAGGTATAGGGTTGGTTTTCATCCACACATAAGGAGATAAATAAAAAAGGATGCACAAGGCAACCAAAAATAAATCCAAAGCATGACATTCAACTTATATTATATTTGATCTATAACAATCCTTGGAAGATATGTTGAGTTTTTATTACGTTCAAAAGTTGCACTTCATCCATGTTCCTACTAAACTTGCATAAAGGCTTCCAACAAATTTTTATGCATGAATAACATAAACTAATAAACTTGTATAGTTTTCTCTTTAGATTACAACAGCTACATGCAGCTCAATCAATATCTCATTCAGACAAATAAAAAATTGTAAGATTTAATATTCAATACCATAGAACACAGAAAATACGATAAAATGTGTTCATTGAGGTCATCACAGAACTCACCGTGTTTGGAGAAGCAAGTTGTTTTCCACTCAACATACTAGCAGCTGATATTTTTACAAACCCATTCTCATTAGCCTACTTGTGCATACACAATCAATAAAATTCCACAGAAGTATGGTAAGTAACAATCAATAAAATTCCATAGAATAAGTACATTAACCAAAGAAACTAAATTTAACACTGGAAAAATGATTGAAAACTATAAGGCTTCTCAAAATCAGTCTGCTTTTGGGCTATTAACATGGCCCTCTAGTTAAAACTATTATAGGTTGATATGGCCCTACATGCTTATTTAGTACAACAGTTGTAATCAGGGTCAATTAAAGACCAACCTAAGTGGTTTGTGACCTCTTGTTGATTAGAATGATGTATGTTATCAGCACATTAAAAATAAGCTAGGTCTTCACCAGTTATGCAATCATCATTAGCAGCACATCAATTACCCATCAATTATGTAGTCATGCAATCATGCAGCTAGTTGTGCAATCATAGTTAAAAATCAGTCAATTACTCATCAGTTATGTTGTCATGCAATCAGTTATTGTCATGTCCCCTTTTCCAAATTAGAACCATGGAGAGACCTCTAGCATATCATCATTTCTCATAGGCTAAAGGATAAATCAAGGGAAATGAATAATAATATTATTTTAAGTTGGGCCCAGTAATATAATATTTATGGGGCAACTTAATAATATTTGATCTATAACACATGCAAATGTACAAACTACCAAAAAATTTAAATTTTACAAACTTAATTAAATTGAGGAAATCAACCATTTCTTCATCTAATACAGCTCCATATGCATCTACATAATTTTCAAAAGGAAACCTACCAAAATAAAAACTATTTACTACTCTGATTGAGTAGAGAATTATAATTTTTGATCAATGTTTAGGTAACCACTAGCGTGATGATAAGTGTGATCACAAGATCAAATGAGAAAGCATTTTTGAGATAATTTGTGCTTCCAAAAGGTCCAGAGCATCCATAATATAGAAATGATGTCTTTCTATATTATATTCCCAAGTATCCCTTTTTAGTTTTTTAATCATTTTGATCCACCTATTAGCATACCTATTGGTTAATAGAATAACTAGAATCTCACTTGGAAAATAAGTGGATCTGTGGGATCTATTGTGATGACTACAATAATTTTGAGATCTCTAGTTAAAGCATCAGCAAGGAAATTCTTTTCCCATTTAACCCATTGTATATCAAAGTTATAACTCTAGAACTCAAAATACCATCCAACAATTCTCCCTTGGGCTAAATCTATGTTTGTTTTTTTCCTTAACAAATTTCTTATTGGCTAACTATTTGTTTTGCTTGCAAAATGTTTGGGCTTGAGGAATATTTTAAGATTTTCAATTCCTCTTTTAACAACCAAAATCTCCTTCTTATATATGTGTTAGTTCTTTTTACTTTGTGAAAATGTATGAAACTTGTATCCACAAATTTAGCTTTTCCATCTAGAAATTCTTGGCTCAACATTACTGACCATGTATCAATTGAAGCATTTGTGTTGAGAACTAAAGAAATACCCCACTTTTGGCATTTGGAACCACACATTCAAACACTTAAACATGTTTGAAGTGATGTGAATGCATGTGAGGAGTACTAAATACAGGTAAAAGGTTTGTAAGTAGTTAAATGAAGTGCTTATTGATTATGAATTACTCGCGCCTTTACCATCAAGCAAACTTAGGATGTATTAGAGGTTCCCAAATTCTCATTTGATTGTCCATGTCACTTGTCCATTGCTTGATGAAATACCTAAATTTAAAGTTTTTGGTAGTTTGTACATTGAATGTGTAAAAATTGGAGTAAAACTATACAAATACTTGGGAGATACAACAAACTTGTTTTTTCTTCATAATACAATTCACAGTGGGCTGTAGATTCCCATATAATCTAGATCTGACCACCAGATTTCTCTCTATCATGTAGGCAAATCAAAATGTAAAGCACAAAATTTTTGCTTGTAATTTCTATTTTCAAGTGTTGCAGATGTGACAGGTTGCCAATGGAATTAGGAAGGTTATTTAAACCTCTACAGTCTTCTATGTTCAACTGTTGCAGCTGTGACAGGTTGCCAATAGAATTAGGGGGGGTTATTTAAACTTTTACACATTTATATGTTCAAGTGCTACAACTTTAAGTACATGTTTCCCTAAACTGTTATGCCTAAAGGTTTTTCCCTATCATTTATAAGCAACCAAGGAAAATACCAGAACCAAAAAACAATATTTTAGATGCTTAAAATGCACTCATTTCACATACCAAACATTTTAGATTTAAAAGCAATCATAAATGAATCTGATATACAATCCTGGTTGTGACCTATGCTCAAACCCAAAGCAGCCAAAATTAAAAATTAATCTAAAGGTTTCATAGCACTCACCTCAATATCATGCACATACTCCTTGAATTCAACATAATCACTGTCAACATTGTCCTGAAGTTGTGTAGCTTTGCTGAGAGCTCTATTGACAGGGTCTTTTCCTTTTCATTTTGCTTTCATATAATTGTTCTGCAACTATAAAAACATATAGAGTAAGACAATTATGAAGAGCTCAACAAAGAAAAAACAACAATAGAGAAAGAGTATGCAAAAAAATGATATAGTTGAGAATCAAAATATTGAGGAATAGCCTCTTACCTGATTTGAATCTATGGAATTATGGTCATTCCATGCAGAAACTATAGGCTTAATAGAGGCAGCCAACTGTGAAACTTTCTCAATGAGACCATGTAAGCAACCCATTAAATGTTGGTACTCTTCATTTGAGTTGACATGATTTGGAGAGGCTCTTACTGGGCATTCAACAAATGGCTGTGAAATCTTTGTTGATGAACTAGATTTCCAATTCATACTACTCTTAGATTTAGTACGATCTAGTGTTGCCATATAATTGACAATATCTTCTACTCCTGCTTCTCTATTATTGTTTTCCACGTAAAAAACAATGTCAATTTCAACATATAGTCAGTTCAATAAAAAATTGAATTAAATAACACAATGTAAATAGAACCAAAAATCCATACACTTATTCCAAATTTGTCAATTTTGGCCTACAACCCACCTCAGCCAAATGTATATTCAGCCCTCACATTATCTCTTGCTCTCTTGCCTCTATTACTCTTTGTCAAATATTCTTCAGAACACATACTTTCTTTCAATGCCTCCCACTGTTTGGGAGATAGAGTGGAGTCTAACCTCTCATTTCCCTCCATGATTATTTTTCTACAATTGTATCTAAAATTGTTCATCAGAAGTCTCATCTTGTGCTTGTAATATTTTTTGGAGATTTGTCCACCAATAGTGTCAAAGGCATTTTCCATTTTTTGTATAACATATTCCACATTTCGTGGATCTTGCTATGCAAAATTTGATTTGCAAATATCCAAATGGGCCCTACATCTTACGCCCAACTCCGAGGCCCACCGTGCAATATTTTTCCCAATGGGTTCACCATCTCTTGATACCTCAACCAAGAATGGCTTCTTCCCTTCTAATATTCTTTCTTTTGCATTCCTCTCTGTAGATCTGTATAAATCTTGACTCAATATTTTTTATTTTAACAAAAGCAGACACATCTTCTGTTGAACCACTACCAATATTTCTATCCAATCCACTAATTTTATCAAAAGTTGTAGATGCAACAGGTGCACTCTGAGGCACATCAGATGCAAGCAAACTCTCTTCGTGACTTTCATTAACCAAAACTTCATGCTCCGTGGCCATATCAGGTGTGGCATGAGTAGGTAGATCAGTACTGGTCTCCCTAGATTTCACTTCAAACACATCCTTTATGCATTGGCTTCTACGAGCTAGCAGCACTATATCTTTACTTTCTTTTTGTTTTTTCTCTACATTTTCTCTGTACTCTTTTTCTTGCCTGTAAAATAAAAAAAAATCATATCATGTCTTATATAAATAAATCTCTTGCCTATAAAATTTCATTAAAGGATATTAAATCAATAATATACTACTTAGTGGATTTACAACTTGCCTGTTTGTCAAACCAAGACGCGATAAATATTCATTATTCTTGGCCACACGTTCTTCATGAAAGTGCTCATAATCTATCATTGGAATTTCAGCATTATGATCACTATCATCTAATTTGTGCCTTAAATTCTTTTTCCTCATTTCCTGATGTCCAAAAAAACAATAATGTATAAATTAGCAACTTGATACAAAGATAATTAACCGTAACAAAAATTGCATAAATACAAGTTTATGAGGTCTCAGTTTTAATGAATAGTCATTGAAAAACGTAGGATGTCTAAAGTACTGCAAACAACAATAGTCATTAGATGTTATGGGTATTTCAATCAATGGATATTAAATAATGGTTCCCTGCAGAAATGCCAGTTGCATAAAAAGCTTAGCAATGTATTTGAATCAATCCATCAAATCTTGGGATTGGAATAAGGAGTCCTTCACATTGGATGTGGATTCACCATTAGGTCAGCGATAAATTTGGTGTTCCTGGTCTTTTGGTTTCATTCTTTTGTTCTTTTGTTTAATATACAATCTGATCTTTGTGGGCAATGAGCAGTTATATCTAAGTCTCTGTGGGATGAATGGGCTCAGAGTGAGGCAGATGCCTAGACTTTGTTTACATCGACACCTCCTTCATCTGAAGTAGCAGAGCTCACAAACACTTGGGATATCTACATATTACAAATCTCATTATCAAATATTATCCTAACTGTGAATCCAATTTGTCCAAGAAGTCTGAAACTCCATAGTCATTTGGGTTCATCAAGTTAAAGATATATGTGATAGTTTAAACATCTAAGGATTAAAGATATTTCATCAAAAGATTTCTATTCATTATTTTTTACATTATTCTACTCCAAGTCCCATGAACTGCAAGTTTACAAAAAGAGAATACACTCTTCTTTCAAAGACAAGCAAAACTGTGTTGGACAATATGCAGCTCCACGAGAATAAAAAAAGATTTGCAGTGCCAAAAAAATATATCAACTAATACAAAATAAATTTCGTGCAACTCAACACTTCACTGTTGCAAACTAGCGAACAGATCTTTCTCAAAAAACTATTTACGATATTTTTCACTACTGACACTTTTCCTAGATAATCCCTCCATCCTATGGCACACAAACAAGTATTTATCAACAGTCCATGCAAGTCTGTATACTAGTGAGAAATGGAGAAAAGAACATTATTTGTAGCTTTAAATTTTCACTATAGCATTAGTACAATCTATGATACAGTGAATAGATATTTCCAGGTAAAAACATTTGTGGAAACTATTGAATGATAATTATAGCATGGAAGGCCTTCAAACGGATGTCATATATTCAGATGTAAGAAACAAGGACCTGAATTATAATTAAAATATATACCAAATTATTTGTTCAGAGATTAAAAATTTAAAAACCAAAAACTAGTTCTTGGAAGAAAAATTACTCGTGAGAACTGTGTGTCTTTAAAAGAAATCCTACAAATAGGCTTTTAGCAATGCTATACATGGATCAGTAAAGTAAACAAATAAAGACCCAATAAGAACTATATCTAGATATTTACTTGCACAAAATATGTTAAAATGGTTGGAAGAAGCCATAGTGTTGTGCAAGATGCATGTAAACCTTGTCAAATTTTTCATAATTCAAAATTACATATGTTATGACTCTCAAATCAATATTTTACACCATTCCATAGAGTCTTGGAATGAGGGAACCAAGGGCCTGGATTTGGGGATGACAAGGGGATGACAATAGTTGGGGTTTGGGAGTGAAGCTCTTGTAGGGGTCGAGGGGCAGCATCCCTCATGGAAGTCAAGGGGCTGAGCCACATGGAACTTCATCACACACACCATCTTTCATATTTAATCACTATATTTTTAACTTTTCTCCAGCACCAAACTCTCACTATTTTTTACCAAATTTTCATTCTTTAAACTTAAAGAACTAACAATGAAGCTAAAGAATCAGACTGGATTGACCAGACTAAATGATGAGGATTACACATTTGAAGATAAGAATATCATCATTATCAAATCTTTTCAAATATTTGAACTTCCAAACCTTCCTTTCAAGGTATTTTGTCACCTGGCTACAAAATACCTCACCTACTGGTTGAAATCAAAGGACAAACGAAATGCAAAAATAAAAAATTCACATGGGTTTTAGTCATTTTTTCTACAGATGAGTCCACACCCAAAACATGTAAGTCAAGGGTCAAGTTTCTAATGAGTTTCAATAAAAAGAAATCACAAGTTTCAGACAATTACTTGGCTAGGACTTGTGTGTGAGTTGTGTCAACTCATTGCATTTTATCAGGCCAAGTCTGCCAAGTTTTCAAAGAGGTTAGGAGAATATTAATATATTATATATCAAATCTTGAACCTTACAATAACAAAAGAAAATTTTCAATTGACTTAACATGAGAATTTGGTTCTTTCCATTCAGAAGCAGCCTCACAGCACTTGCACAAAATATGTTAAAATAGTACAAGCATTATAACAGTCATAGCAGTGAGTCAAAGTACAGTGGTCAAGGACTGTTATAACATCCTATCATGACAGTGGAAGCAATGATCCAGAGGAGCTGTCAAGAAAAGATCATTGTCAAAGTAAAGCAATGATGGTATACATATTCATATTGCATTCATATTCATATTCATATTCATATTGCATCCTCATTTATATATGAAAACATATTCATATTGCATACAACATTTATATATGAAAACATATTCATATTGCATTCATATATGAAAACATATTCATATTGCATCCTCATTTTTATATGAAAACAAATTCATATTGCATTCATATAGCAACTTTTTTTGACATTAATGCTTTGAAACAGGTATTAGTCTGAAGGTCCATGTCCTTAAAACATAAAATAGTCTTAAAACAACATAAAAGTCTTAAATAAAAGGTCATAAAATGGGGCTCATCAATAATCATCTGCATTGCCAGCAAGATCAGAATCCTAATCACTTGTGTCCACATCTACTTGATTTTCTTCCTCATCCTCATTTGTGACATGTAATACATTCTCTCTTCCAATTTCTTCATTGGTAGTCAAAATCTCTTCTTCAAACATTCCCTCATTGTCTTCATCCACTTCTTCAAATGTTTCTTGTACATTAACATATTGCCCATCAAGCATTACATCAACAACTTCCATGAATTTCTGTTTCGAACGAGACTCTATTTGAATGACATATGACCAACCTGGGCTTCTTACATCATTAGTTAGAAATGATTGGTTAATTTGAAGAGGGGAAACATACATCTCATCTGTCTCTGAAAAAAATTGTCGTGTATTTGCATGTACAAATCCATACTCATCAAATTCCATTGTGGATGGTCAGATCCACTTACATTTTAAAACTATAGGACTATTTTCACCAAAATCCACTTGAATAATTCTTGGATGACCAACATAAAATTTCTTCTCGATTTCATGAAGAAATTCAACACTAACAACAAAATCACAATTTGTCTTTCCTTTGTCTTTTTCTTCCACTCTTAAATGACTATCATAGGCGCACATTCCACTAAAACGCATAGCCCATAAATGTGGAGGTCGTGAAAGCTCACTTTCCTCTGTTGTTATATCTTGATCTTCTTCTTTTGCATCACTGATTGCATTAGCAATCCATTCTTTAAATTTTGGAAAAGAATCAGCTCCAATCAAATCATGACGTCTACGCCTTTGAGGCCGATGTTGCATCCAAGCCATTCCTTTCTTCATGTTTTCTATGATACAATAACATACAAATAGTACATTAATACAGAAATGTGTAAATGCAATTGAGTAAATAAATTATTGTGTAATTTGTTTTACTCCTCACGCATTTATCGAATGAAGATATGTTTTGAAGAATAAAGGCATGTATTGCACTTCTTTCTGATATATAGCTTGTGCTTACATCCATTGCCTCTAATATCAAATACCTGCAACTTCTACCTTCTTATCATCATCCTATACTACTGATACTTTTAAAATCCTTCATATATTCTATAAAAATCCCATGCCTCTTGCATTGAATATTTCTCTTCTTCTTTCATCCTCTCAAACATGCTACCTTCCTCGGTTTTGCCCTTAGTACGTAACAATTTTTATCAAAACCTTCATATATCATTCTATAGGATACATCCATCTCGTTCTTATTGGGCCACATTGCTCTAATTCATATTGTAGATGTATCAAAAGATGCATAGAAATGTTAAAGATTGTTGGTGGAAATTCTCGTTCCAAGAGACAAAGGACTTCAACAACCTCCTCCCTCAAACTATTAAATTTTGAAGGATCTAATACATCTAAGCTCATTCTCTTCAATATTAGGCCCAACCTTATAATTTCCAATCTTGGCCCCTTTGGCAAACTCAATATATTTACCACAATAGGTAAAATATTCTCTATTATGACATGATAGTCATGGGTCTTGAGGCCTCTTAAGCTATTAATGTCAGTTTGTCTTCTGATGCTGCTACTTACATATCTAGTGGGGAAGCGAGTTTGAGACATCAACTGTAAGAATTGTGCACGTTGTTCCTTTGTCCAGACATAAGGAGCACTAGGTTTTTTATATTTTTCATTATCATATTTTCAACCCAAAGATTTCGGTGAATCTTTATTTCTTGGAAGTCTTCACGTGATGAAATAGTATCAAAAGCAACAAAAAAAAATTCTATAATAGCATAAGCTATATTTTTCTCAATATGCATAAAGTCAACGGTATGCCTAATGGCTATATCCTTAAAGTATGGCAACTTATACAATATGCACAACCATTTTACACCGCTTTCATTACATGGATCATATCTATTGCCAGCAATCCCATCATTTTCAATAAATTACATTCTTTTTTTCCATTCTCAACAATAATCAATTGCGATAGCAATACTTCACGACTTCTCTCTCTCTTTGGACCATCAAATGCATTTTTGTTGGTGATATGGATGATCCATTTCCAAGGTAAGCACGATGTCCACAATAAATACATTTACACAAACTTCTTGAGGCCTCACAAAATCCTTAAAGTTGCAAGTAAGACATCCATGGTATCCATGAACAAAGAGACTAGATAATGTTCCATATGCAAGAATATCATGAATCATAAACAACAAGGAAGCTCTTAAAGTGAATTTTATTGAATGACCATCCCTTAAAGATTGAATTCCTTCAATTCCTTTCCAAATTCTATTATCTCATCATATAATGACTCTAGATAAGCATCTATTATATCTTAAGTCACACTTTTCGTTCCTGGTATAATCAATGATAACATTAAGAAAAATGGTTTAGTTGGTAGCCATGGAGGCAAGTTATAATTTATTAGAAACACTGGCCAAGTTGATGATTTAGTACTTTGATATGATAATGGGTTCACCCCATCGAGAGCCAAACCTAACCTTATATTACGAGAATCTTGAGAAAAATTAGGCCATCTATTATCAAATGCCATCCACGCCTTAGAATCAGGCATGTCGTTGTTTTCCACAGGCTTCTTATTTCGGGTAATACCGTATAAGTCAGTACGTTCCTATCTGGAGATCTAGAAAATCATGGGGATGAGTTAAAGTGCGGCAAAAGAACTTTCTAGGAACTGTTCTAACCTTTATTCATGTTCTCACTTGCTGCATGAGTTCCACTCTTCAAAAGAATTTGTGAAATAATGTACAGCCATTCACATTACGTGTGATGTTTTCATACCCCAAGCCAAGCTTACTGATTTGCTTTTTACATTGACTTCATTTTTTTGGCAAAGTGGAGTCAGCTGGTAACAATGAACTTAATAATGCCAATAACTGATCTACACTCTCATTTTTCCAGCCATGTACCACTTGCAAGTTAAGAATTTGAAGGATTGTTGCCAAATGACTTAACTTGCAATTAGCATACACAGGCTTTAAAGCATCCTCCATTGACTTGGCCCAATCATCGTTTAAACCCTCATTCAACATTTTATCAACTTCAAACCCTTCATCAAACATTTATGTCTGTTCATCTATGTTTGGTGCCACTTCATCTATGTATGTTTCCTCTTCATCTATCACAGTCTGCAATTCTATCATATCTTCATAATAATTGTAAGCCCAAGGGCTTACACCACTATGCCCATATCTTATCATATGTCGATAAATCATATTTCTTTTTTTCACCTTTCCACTAAGACAATTTTTACATGGACATGGATATTTGTCAATGTCCCTCTCATCAGCTACTCTCTCATCATATGCATGATATTGATTAGTAGTCAACCTTTGACGCTGATCCATCTGTAATATTGTGCATTCCAGTATTAATTTAGTTTTTGATTTAAAGAAAAAACATAAATCTAAAAATAGAGATGCCAAAACATTGTTGAAAGTAGTCAATTTTAGTAGAGACCATAACAAAAAGAAGAGGATATAATGAGTCATTGTTCTGAGATCTATCTTACATTCATTTGAAGTTTACCTAATGAGAATGGAATATGCCTATTTTTCCTATCAGCTTACTTTCAGCAATGAGGGTTTCAAATTACCTCTGAATTCATTGCAGAGGGCTTCGCTGACTTCAAATTTGCTGCAGAAAACTCCGAATTCCTTTCCCTCCTTTTCAAAATTCTCCAAGTCCTATCCAAACAAGCTTTATCGCCCATGCAAGTGCTTCAATACCTGTCCATGAGAATAACAAACATCAACAACAATCCAATTTCATTCCCATGCCAACAAAGACATAGTCCAGAATCAACACAATCAAACAATAAGGGCATCAAAGAAATAGAGGAAAATGAGGTGGCATCTAACTGTGGACATCAAATCTGCAAATGGTTAACAATTTTAACATAATATCATCATGTTAGTCCTTTGAAAAACACTAGATTTGAAATCCCTATGAAATACTTGACTATGATGAAACATACAAATGAGATAAAAAAAGATAATCAAATGTAAGCATATAAAAACATAGTCAAAACTTTATTCCATATTGGATTGGTGTTACATGTGCTAGTAACCCTTTCCCAACCCTTGATTAATAAGCTTAGATGATGATGATAAGATGGACAAGATTAGCTCTCCATTGAAGAGAGTAACCTTATATGAGATTGGAGATGAAAATGCTAAGATTGTGGAGTGGATGAACAAAATCAGTTCTCAGTTTAAGAGAATGACTTTGCATAAAGATTGTGAAGGATTTGCTTGAGGATGAAGCTTCTCATTTAAAGATTTTCAAAATACTAAGTGTTGAAGAGAGACCAATGTGGGACTAAGATTGGACCAATGAAAGAAAGACACTTGTCATCATGTGATAGGCCAATGGATGTGCAAGATTTGGGAAGAGTGCCCATGAGAGGGAGAATTTGAATTCAAATTTGAGAGTAAATGCTAAGTGGGGGACAAGAAAATGAGCAATAAATGCAATGTTGGAGGGACAAATCAACTTGCCTTTGAATTCAAAGTTGAGGGAATATTCCCCATAAATGCCATGTTGATGGAAAATCTTGGATTTAATAAATCAATAAATTGATTTATATGTGCAAGTGGCTAAATCTAGAGAATGCAAGTGGTTGAGATTAGCATTAGATTTAATCAGGATTAATTAGCTAGGATGATGATTAGGATGCATTGACTTTTATGACTTAAATATTTGATTTATTTAAATCAGAAAAGGATGGAAAATGATTTGGATTTAATTAAATAAAAGGTTTGATTTATTTAATTAAAATGAGGGTGATGGGATCAAGTTGATTTATTTAATTTAAACTAATGACTTTAGGAGATTGATAAATAAACTTGATTTATTTGCCGAATGGATGAATATGACCTAGTTGAATGCATTATGTCAATTTGACGCGGCTCCAGCAACATTAATTTTTTCATCTAAAAAAACTACCATTGCTTCATTATCTTCAAACACCAAAAAGGAAAAAGAGAAATCGAAAGGACATGTTCTTATGGTTTCTACAAATTACTAAACCAGTGAATGGCTTCTTGATTTTGTAGCTTCTCATCATATGGCCTATTCACCATATGTATTGAACTCTTTACATCTAGAAGACATATCAGAGATACTAACAATAAACAACACATTGTTACATGTATGTGGGAAATGTATAGTTCATCTTGGTAATGGGTACATCACTAAAGTCCTTTATGTTCCAACATTAAGGAAGATTTTTCTCTGAATCTACCCAATAAAAAATAGTGATACAGGGAAGATAGTTGAGTTTCGGCCAAAGACCGTTGTGATAATGCATTTGCTAAGTAGGGAAATAATAGTAGTTGGTGAGGAAAATAGTTCTACTCAACTTTACACTTTTATAGATTTTTCACTTGATGATCATGCTTCAAAAATGCCTACACCTACATCCAGTGAACTGATAGTTACTCCCCTAAGTAATTGCAAGATATTGTATTTCTTCTACTGTTTTTATAAAGTGTCTTTTATTTCTCTCTTTTTGGAGGATAGTTTTTTCCCTTTTGGTTTCCTATCTTTCTCCATCTCTACGAGAGATTGCATTGTACTTGGGTACCTTATTAGGCTAGAAGTAGGGACCCATTGCTTTTGTGTCCACCTAAGCTATGCTTAAGGGGGGTGGTATTGTAATTATTAGTTTACACATAGGCTTTTAAGCCTACTTATGTGTTCATTATGTACATGACACTTGGAAAAGCAAGGTGTCAAATTAGTTAGGAGTTCTATTGATGTTTCAACTAACTTTCAACACCTCATGCTACAATAGTGTGAGCAAACACACCACCACTGAGCCATGAATGAGGAGTCCTATCCTCATTTCATGGAGATCTAGTGTTCAACATTTTCCTATTTATGTACATTTCATTCATCTAATAAACCAGTCAATTTTTTGAAAATGCATTCACTATGCGTGTTATCTAACTCTATGATTTACAGGTTTCTTTAACAATGACTAAATATGGCTCCTTTTCAAGATTTTAAATCTTGGTGTATTCCTTATGGTTATCTTCTTAAGTTGAGGAATAGTTACATGGGGCTATATTCTCTATGTCTAATGACAAATCACCTTATATGAATTCTATAATTTTGTTTGGAATAGTCTTGGTGAATATCTTCTCAAGGTATATGTAGAGATATCTATGAGGATTCTTTAGGAATCACAGTAAATAAGTGAAATATTAAATTCATACATAAATCTAGTGCCCTACAAGAAATATATAGTTGGTGACCTATTACCTTGGTAAATATAACCTACAAGATTATTACCAAGGCTCTTTCTATCAATTTTAGGCCACTCCTTTCCTAACTTGTCCATCCAAATAAAATTAGTTTTATCAAGTTGTGGTACATCCTCAACAACATTAGTGTAATAGAGGAAGATATGGAATAGGATAAATATTCTCAGTAATTTACAATTTTTATCACAATTGATTTTTCTGAGGCTTACAACCATATTGAATGGTTCTACTTCTTTTCAAATTATAGTCATAAAAATTAAAATTAAATTCAATATATGTTTATTTTATAGGTATTACGTTAGAAGAATTCTTATAGTCACAGACTAGATGGAAGAGTGTAATTATGTTAGAAGCATTCTTACAATCATAGACGGGATGGAAGAGTGTAAAGAAAAATTCTTCAAGTAAAAATTGACATGCAAGTAGGAGTTTTTAATTATGCTGAGAGGTGTTCTTACCATCACACAAATGATGGAAGAGTGTAAAGAGAAACTTCTCAAGTAAAAATTGGCGTGCATGTGGGAGTTTTTTTAATCAATTTATTAAATTTTGGGTAAATCTTTATACTTAATAAAATTGATAAAAAATTATCACAATAAAAAAATAAGTAAAAAAGAAATAATATAAATTTATTATTTCATGTAAAAATAAGTTTCTAAATTAACATATTTAAAACTAAACAATAACATATTTAAAACTAAAAAATAACATATTTAAAATTAAAAAATATTCAAGATTTAAAAAAAAAGATATTCGTCACATTTTAGAAAAAAGATATTCTTGACATAATATCTATATATTTTTAAAAAAAGTAAAATATTTCTATTCATAAAAGAAAGTTTCTAAAATTAAAAAAAATAACAAGAAAAGTACTTTTCTAAATTTATGAATACAAAAGTAAGTTACTAAATTAATATAATTAAAATTACAAAAATATTTAAAATATTTAAAAAACAAAAATATTCTTTAATTTCATTCTAAAACATTTTTAAATAGTGGAAATAAAATTATAAAACAATGAAAACAATTGTTCGTTTTAAAAATTTATAATTAATACACTTAAAATTAGAAAATTCAATAAAAAGAAATATCCTAAATTTACTATTACAATATATATTATTTTAATAATATATATAAAATACGTCAAATATATCTATTTTTAATAATTTTTATCACATAAGAGTGCAATAGACACCTCTAGAAGAATATATTTCTCCACGTATTTTATATATATTATTAAAATAATATATATATATATATATATATATATATATATATATATATATATATATGATAT